>CM042431.1:4022500-4240000 GCA_023631565.1 Gymnocephalus cernua
CTTTCAAAGTCTCCAGTTCGCTGTACTGTTGTCAGTGTTGAAAATACAACTTATACAGTGAAGTACAGGCGACCGCTCCCCCATGTTTCCCCTCAGCCCAGGTCTTGATCTCTCATTGGCTGCAGCTCCCCGGCAGAGTCACCGACAACTGCAGATATTTAGCCTGCTGGATATCTAGAATGTGTCTGTTTTAAACGGTGCACACATCGCCAACACAGATTTGTCTCCGATACGGGACTTTTGTCTTAGAGCTCAGCGAGCGGAAAATCAGGGCTAATGTCATGTAGTGGGAACATGTTTTTAGTGACACCCTATAGCAACTTTGTTTGTTTCAGTTTTCTCTGTATTTCACATGTCAGTCATGTTGAAGACATGTTAAAGGGTGCTTTAAGATTCCTCCTTGGATGAAGATATCTCAGTATCTGGAGATTCATTTCCACCTATGTTGTTACCAGAGCTGCTGTCAAAGCTCACAGTGTACTGTCAACTTCAGACAACATGACAGCGGGCTGCACTTTGTTGCTTTGCCTCCACAGGTGCCCTGAGAATAGGAGATATGGATATCATCCACACTGTCATTGACTTCCTGTCGTATCTAAAGCTGAAAGGTATGCTGTTTTATCTAACCTAAAAGTGAGCCTGTTTAAGGTCTCAGAGTGCTGCGGAAGGCTACAGTATGCTGATGGGAAATCTAACGCTAACAATCTTCATTATAACCCACATGTTAGATGGACTAACATACTGACAATTCTGCTATAGTCTTGGAAAGTTTCAGTTCAGCAGCCTATCTTTATTTTCGCACAGGCTATTACTGTAGCTAATGCTATAGAAAGTCCCACAATAACATTAACTAACTCAGCGATGGAGGCAGCGGTAGAGCACCAAATGTGTTCTGCAAGGTAAAATTACTGTTTTTGTCCAAAGAGTCTGGTGGCTTTGAAGAGAGCAGAGATAACAGGTTCAGTTCCCTGTCGTAAAGGGCCGTCTGACAGCTCTGTGTCCTGGCAGTGTGTGCAGATGAACGACTTCAATCCGTGGCACCAGCTATCAGTTTCTTAGTTAAATGTTCTTTCCTCAGACGCGGAGTGATACTTAATGTTCAGAGGAATTAGACATCATAGCCGTGATATGTGGTTACAAACCAATTGGATTGCTTGATTTGAGCTTCCTGTTTTATATATATTGTTATATTTGTTAGATATTGAACGGATGGGAAGTATATGATAGCACTGAGGATTTTGATTGGTTGAACTGTCAAACTTGTCTGACATGTACATCTGTAGTAATGTTCTCCCCGTGTCTGTGTGTGGTTACAGAGATGGGAGCCTTGGACAGCCTGCCTTCCTCTGTGACATCAGACGAACTGGCCAATCCCTGATGCGTCTGCCTCTCAGCAGTTCATCTCCATGTACACAAGTCTATGTTTCTGCTGTCCCAGCTGCCGCTGCCCTAAAAATGTCACCTCACTGTAGCTCCATTCACACTCTGATGCCGCATGTGTCCCGGTACCAGAGATCGGATTAAACTTTTTGAGATTGATTGTCACCCATTACAAAAATCTAATCTTTCTGCTCTCCTGTGTAAATAAATTGTTATATCAAGTCAGTGAGTGTCTGCTGACTGTAGGTGGATCTAGGTAATCAGAAACCAACAATGTATTATCGTCTTGATATACTGTAATTGATTTTGAGGATGAAGTGAAATAAATAAACAAATGGCACTGGACTAAACGAGCAACTTGAATTTGTTTCTTGTCATTAGTCACCGTCACTAGTCACAGTCACAGTCACAATGTTTATCACTTTTCAGCTGCAAATGAGTTAAAAAAAACAATTAAACCCCCCCGGGTTCATAATACTGTAACATGTCTGACTTTAACAGTAAGATTGTACGAGTTGCTTTCTTGGTTTGTTAAAAGAAGGATCATGAACAAGAACAGATCTTTTACAGATTATCTTTGCATCCGCGTTAATGAAAAACTATCTTGGATATACCACATTGCTTTGAAAACATGAGTACTTATTTTTTATGTTAACTGTATTTAATTTAATGTTTTCTTAATGTTTGATATTGTAATGTAGTATTTGCAAATACTGTTCTCTTCACACTTTGGGTTCATCAAGTTCCTGAGGAATATTATCTTTACCATCAAGAAAGGTATCTTTGCACAGGTCATTGAAATCCGTTTTAAAAAGTAACAGGCCAATAATAGATCCTTGTGGCACACCTTAAAGAAGCGTGGACCTTTTTTGACATGTAACTATCAATAACTACAAATTGTTCTCTGTCAGATATAACAAACCAGTTGAGAACATCCTGAATTCCATTAAAGCTTAAATATAATGTTACAATAAGTCTTTTGTGAGGTCTAAATTAAAAATGTGTTGTATTTCAAAGAAGAAGATATAATTTGAACAATTCCAGCAGATCTATACTGACGTTTATACAAGGTGTTATTTCTCGTTAAATGACGAGAAAATGTTAAATAAACCAATTTTCTCAAAACCTCTGAAAACAATATAGTTATAAGATATATAGAGATTTGGTGGTAGCTAGTAGGCTTTAGGCTATGTGTTAAGTTGTTAATAAACCAGTGATTTGATCATGTGGAGCAGATTATTCATTACAATGCTACATCAATTGTTTAACCTCACCACAGTAAGATGTCTCCAAGATAGTCCTTAAAACCTTCATGGTTATTATCTGACTGGAGAGGACAATCAGCAGTCTCTTAGGTCATTTGGGACGGGTCATTACTGTGACAGGGTGATGCAGTCTTAGTAACATGAAGATAGATTTGTGTTTCAACATAGCAGTGATTATATTTTGTTTTTAGAAAATGTAACCTAAGGGCAGCAAGTAAACACAAAATAAAACGTGGGCTGAGTACTGATCCCTGGGAAACATGACCTCTGACCTCTCAGTAGGTTTCAGTCCCAAGTTATTTTACTTGTATTACCAGAAGCAACATTTGTAGTAGTAGTACTATTAGAAGTGATAATAATAACACACTTTATCTGTATGACACATTAAAACAAAGGTACCTAGTCTTTACAGGGAGAAGGAGTAAAAAGGCCTTTAATTAAAAACGTGTTTGAAAGCCAAAGTTCAAACCTGTGGCAGCCCGAGGTTCTGGTCCCACTTTGATAGGAACCAGTACTGAGGAACAGAGTGAAGGGCCCCGTCTGGGATCTCAGGCTGCATTCTGCCTCAGAACAAACCAACATGTCCCAAATGTAGTAGTGTACCAATGATCCATCTATTTCATTAGATGGTTAGTTATCACCATCTAGTGGACAGATCTTAAAACTACATCATCTGATGTGTTATTTCTCTGACACTGACTGGTTTTGATTTGTCACACTGATGTTATTATATATAGACTCTGATGTTATTATAGAAGTTATGCGGATATGAAAGTGTCGCCGGGCTCAGATGCAAACAGACACCAGTACGAGGCAGAGATGAGCAGCTTCCCTTCCAGTGTTTCCTCAGGCTATGCCGGTTGTGGTTGTACGTTTTTTTGTTAAGTTAAATAAACTAGAGAATAGTTGCTTAATGTTTTTATAATAAATGCATACACACTAGAATATTGCATTATTTCTCTAATGGTGCTGAATTATCCATGTGTCATCCATCCATAACCAAGATAATTACTAACTAACTTACTATTTTACTATTCTACATGAATGAAGGTGATTTTGACCTTTTTTAATAGACTTTTCAGTGTCCCACATTAGGAAGCTGCAGATTGTCTCAGATAACTTGTGGTAAGAGCACTAATATGTATTTCATTTCTTTTGTGGATGTCTGTCTTTCTGTTATATGCATTTTGTCTTTTGATTTTATTAGGGCACATCCTGTTTTTTTAAATGGTATTGGGTCTGGATTTAATGTATTGCCTTCAAATTGCAATGTCACGGAAGTTTGCAAATGTAAAACAATTCCCATTAGGGCATTTCACCCTATGTTCATAACATGTTGATAATTAAAATGAAATCATGCAAAGAAAAGGAATAAATGACTTAATGAAAGATAATGTGGACTTCAGTATGTGGCTTTTTCACCTAAATTTAATTTTACTTTTCATAACCTGTGGCTTTATCATTAAACTCAAATTATACAATGCCAGTTATTAGAGTTTTATCTGACTTTAGTCAGCACGTGGCTTTACATCGTGCTGTATCTGTCCCTGTCAAGGATCCTACCTCTTATAATACACCCAGGGATCCTGATATCAACGCACTGATGGTGAAAGTAAGACGGGATACTTTCGTCCAATCACAACACCACTTGGGATGAAGTAAGAAGTACCAGTCATGTGGTATAATTAATGAGCCAATCACATCCTGTCCTGAAGGAACGTATCAACAGGCCAATCAGGAGGACAGAAAACAATGTTTTGTATGCTACTTCATAGCAAAAACATAATTTCACAAACATAAAATCAAAACTGAAGCTTCAACATGACTAAAGATTATTTTGCTGTTGTAGCCTCTAAAAAGCAATCATATTTTACCATTTATATTAAGCTCATGTAAAAAGGCAGAAAGCTTGCTATTCATAGTTCATTTATATGTAACATAAAGTTAAAAGTTGTTTAGCTGGTTAATGACTTGTGTGTTTTGTGATTAAAGCATTCCCAAATGATCTTTATTCTATTCAAGTGCTGTGAAACCCATAAACTCAGAACATTCAGTTTCATCTATAACTTCTTTCCCAATCCTTTGTCTTTGGAGCGGCTTCATACCTGACATCACTCATTTCAGTTTTAAGCACCATGTATTTATGGAAAAAGGTGTTCATGTTTACTGATATTTTAGGACTGTCTTAGACCATAGCATAAGATGCATACATTTTAACTACATTTCCTATAATCTCAAGCCACCTTCGAGCCCACCCTGGAAGACATATATAGAGGAATACTGCTATTAATCCGTTAATATACAATCATCAATACATAATTAAATGACTCAAATCATGTTACATGATCACACAGGTCAACAAATAAGATGTCAAGAGTTTTCATTCAAAACACTGATTTTAAAAAGCAAGCAAAAAAAGTCAATATATAAATATACAATATAAAACACTATATACAGATCATTTTAGTTGTCGTCTTTCTGCTCTCTTTCGTCGCTGGTTCTCATTCCTCGTCCTGCCGTAGCTCTTGTAAAGAGCAGCTGTAGAAATGCCCCCTCTTCTCTTCTCTTCTCTGTGGCCCGTGGCTTTCAGCGTGCGCTGCCCACACATGTTGCAGGTCCGCAGTTTGGGAGGCGGCAGACAGCCTGCATGGCCTTCCATTTCTTCTCCAGCCTCCAAATGGTGGTTCTGGGAATCCACGTCTTCATCCACTGCTTCACCGTCACGCGTCCTCCCGCCGCCCGCTCACAGAACTCATTTCCTCTGAAGGCGACATAGCCTTTGTGACCTGCAGGACCATCACAGAGGGGGCATTTAGCTGCTGGCTCCTCCTCCTCCTCCTCCAAATCCACCTCCTCCTTCAACTCCTCTGCCTCCTTCCCCTCCTGCTCCAACTCTACCCCCACCTTCGCCAGCTCCTCCTCCTCTGAGCTGCCAGTGGGCTGGGCTTCAAAAGAAAAAAACAGAAAAACAAGTCAGTTAACAAAAACAAGAAAAGACACAAAATAAAACTACAGCGGAAAGTTAAGGCTGTGTGTGATTTATACTTCTGCGTTAAATCGACGCCATGGCTACGTACGTAGGTACGTGGAGACACCGGCCCTACGCCGTAGCCTGACATCACCTCTCCAGAAATGTAACTACGCATCGCGGTGACCCACGTGGCTCGGCCGTGGCTTGGTAGTGTTGCATTTCCCCCGACTCATTTCCTGGTTCTCCTTCTCCATAAACAACATGAATTCAAGGAGAGCGTTAACTTAATCTGCTCCAGGTTTCCCACCGTGGTCAGAAAGAACAGAGGAGACACTTTGTTTCTCTCACTATGACTGTAGAGTCACTACTCGCTCTGAAGATAATCACTGTCACTCTCTCACTCACTCTAGATTACATTACATTACATGCCATACTCGTATATCTGACTCGTACCAGGCCGGTGCACTACTGCCAACCACTGCCTTACATCGTGTCCCGGGCTGTGGCTCAGGACGTGAGCACAGGGAACCTGCATGACCACAAAAACATAGTAACTAAACATTTGAGTTACTTAAAGATATAGAACCGTGAAATGCAGTTGAAAAAATAACAAAATAAATTATATTAAATACTCCACCTTTTTTCTGTAAATAGCCCTGAAAGGATGGCTGGCCATGGCCTCAGCAGCCCGCCGTTCTGCTGACTCAGAGTCTACACACACACACACACACACACACACACACACACACACACACACACACACACACACACACACACACACACACACACACACACACACACACACACACACGCACACACACACACACACACACAGAGAGAGTTGTCAGCCAGTTGAGCTGGTCAGAAATGTCCTAATCTACTTTTTCTTCAGCATTTAATGGAATATGCCACAGTTTGTTGAAATAGGGCTGATCACGGTCTCCTCTAGATGGAGATAGGTGGGCAAACACATTTTGTGTCTCAGTGCATGCATTGTCTCAGTCTACTGCTAGCTTAGCTTAGCGTAGTCAATGGAATCCTTTGTTGCCGTTAGCATGTCGTGAGTAAAAGTGAGCCAACAACAACAAAAAACAACCTAATTACTTCTTGTGGCCTGTGTATTCACAACCACGTGTGTGCATATTTCGACAGAGTGACCGTGTGAGTGAAGAAATAGACAACTAAACAGAACGAATTAGCGAAGCGAAAGAAATGTTGTGTCCTGTTCTCTTTATTTATATATTTGATACTGTCCAACAGTAAAACATGTCCTGTTCTGTAGACATGGTCCTTATTTATTTATTCATTTTGGATCAGTCCAATTTGACTGTCAGTTCAAATAAACCTTGTGTTGTAAGAACACTTGTTTTATTTGTTATGAATTTTATTTTGATTTTCCCGTAACTTTTGTAATTTTACACGTTTAAAAATATCAAAATTAATATTGATATCACAATATTCATAATCGATATTGCAATATCACATTTTGTCAATATCGTGCAACCCTAGTGACAAAGGCACAAGGAGTACAATGGTACAGCAAAATCATTACTCACCGTATCACATTGTTACAACTTTGACACAATTTCACTCTCACTCATATTTACAGGAACCTATTGCAGTCAACGCAGCAGTTAACGTTACCGCTGCCTCACGTCATCCCATTTGAATCTTACCTTTGCTCCTTCGAGATTTGAAGACTCCAGAGGTGCCATCTCCACCGGTGGTCTTGCAGCGTGGAGTGGTGCTCTGGACGGAGACGAGTGAAGTCTATTAGAAGCACTTCCCCGGTGATGGCTGAGCGTTACTGCGCAGCTGCAAACTGAGCTTGCCGACGTAGATGTGACGTGAGCAACGTGTCTGAACGTTGTAAGTCTTCTGGTAGCTGTTCAAGAGAAATCTCAATCATTCCCAATCTATCAGAGACGGAGAGCGTAGGTATATGTAAGGAGATAACATAGGCACAGGCTAATTATTGCTAACTAAAATGCTAGTTAACATTAGTAATTAAACTAAACAGCTAATGTAAGTCCAAACTGCCTGCGAGCTTCTCCTGTACTATACGGTAATTCCTCTACTATGCAACAGTGAGTCGCCTGGTTATGACCCAATCGTTAGCCTATTTTTATAAAAATGTCTGCTACGGAGCCATAACGTGAGGTACAAGGTAATGGAGCCTTTTATACATTGTCGTGTTTCTTTAGAAATAAACAATGGACAAATAAAGTCTTTAAATGCTTCAGATGTAAAGTTATTGGCTGTCAAAGTGAAGCCAAAATGAATGGCAGTCAATGGAATGCTAACGGGGGGGTGATGGTTTTGGGTAGCAGAAAATGGCGCCACAGCGGCTTCGCTCTGAGGAGGCAGGCTTGCCCCCTTGGCTCTACTGTGCAGTCAGCCTACGGCGGCCGAAAAGGGCACACGCAATAAAAATTCCTGCAGCCTAGGTCTGGCGGAGGGACATGTGTCCCTTAAAGGTTAAATAAATGAAAAACTAAATTGTGTTCTTGAGTGATACCTTTAAGTTCAGGACATCTCTGACTACATAGAGACACTTTTAGAAGCACTTTTACTTTATGATTTTAGAGATTAAAAAAAGTAAAAGGACCACATTTGTCCTTTCCAGAGAACAAGAACAAGCCTTTTCTCTAACTTTAAACTATAAACTACATAATCTACTAGAACTACAGCCTTCTGTTGGCTGAGAAAGGGTTTGCGGCTATATTTTTGTATTTGTTTTCTGGTTTACACTACAATAACAAGAAAACAGGATATGCTTTCTTTATTCATTGTATATATTAACAACAAATGCAGGTTCCTTCTAAAAGCTAGTAATAAACAATAATAATGCATTCGGATAGCAGACAGTGTGACACAAAATACCTCCAAGCAACACAAAGTATGTCACAAAGTGTATCATATAATATCCAAAGCATCACCAACTTGCACAAATTAGATTTGCTTATTTTATTTATCCATATTTCAGTTTTTCATTGATATTATAATATATTGTTGTGGCTATCAGCCTAGGCAAGGATCTTTCCAGGCTGATGTTTCTCACACAGCCAGCGGCGCTTGGCTCCACAGGGGGCGTCGTTCCAGCTGGCCAGCACTGGGTTCTTGTGGTACATCTCCACACAGTCCTCCACGTTGTTGGGACCACCACCATCCGGCTGGCCAGACTGCCAAAATCTAAATGACAGTGTAGTGAGGGTGGTCAGAGAGATGCAGTTTGAATATTCATGGAGTGACAGTATGATCTTCGGGAGCCTTTGTCACCAATAAATCAGGTTGTTTAGAGGACAAATGGTAACATATACAGACATGTATTTGTCCTGACATGTCAGGACTGACCTAGTGTCCATGTGTTTGTGTCACCTTAAAGTGCTCATATTATGCCTTTTGGCTTCTTCTCTTTCCTTTATTGTGTTATATATCTTTTTGTGCATGTTATAGGTTTACAAAGTGAAAAAGCCCAAAGTCCCCCCCAAAGGGACTTACCATCTCCACCAGAAAACACTGTAACTAGTAGTCCTTACCTAGTTAATGTCAGGACACGCCCTCATACTCTGCTTCTGACTGGCTAGTAGTCCTTACCTAGTTACTGTCAGGACACGCCCTCATACTCTGCTTCTGACTGGCTAGTAGTCCTTACCTAGGTACTGTCAGGACACGCCCTCATACTCTGCTTCTGACTGGCTAGTAGTCCTTACCTAGGTACTGTCAGGACACGCCCTCATACTCTGCTTCTGAATGGCTAGTAGTCCTTACCTAGGTACTGTCAGGGCACGCCCTCATACTCTGCTTCTGACTGGCTAGTAGTCCTTATCTAGCTACTGCGCATGTGCGACTCCCAACAACAGAAGTGAGATGTGTCACGGTGGCCGAACCTGAAATTAGCAACAATAGTCCGTGAGTGTCCCTTCCAGTGTAATAATAGTTTGACGTTATTTTGGTACCATTTCATTGCTAACATCAGCTATCAGGTTCCCAAACATATGCAAGCTAATGTTAGTAAAGTATCAGTGCTATCGTTATTCTCTATATTGTACCAGATTAATAGTGTAAGGCGATGTTTACAGCGTAGGAGAGAAGCAACGGAGGTTTGTGTTTTTAATATATTTCTCTGAGCAGCATGAACAATGTCAATGAAACTGAAATGATCTCTTAGTGTCTCCATCGTTTCCACACAGCTGTTCTAGTAGCTAGTCTGTGTTACAGATCCATGACGTGAGTTGTCTGCCAGGGAAATCACGGCACATATGATTACGTTTATGTTACAAGGTAGACAATCCTTTTTCATCATTGACGCGAGGAAAAGTATCCTAGACGTTGTTCTAGCGTTATACACAACCATGCTATAGTTAGCCAAGCAAGTAGCAACTATAAAACTTTTACACAAATAGGCAGAATTACCTGTTGAGAAGAAAGCAGCAACTTTGGCGTCCCTTTTAAAATCCTTGCTCCTCATCAGCTCTTTCCATCTTGGAAAAGCCACAACAATATTAACTTTGGTCGCGTTGCTTTGCCTGTCACGTTGTCGTTTTAATTTCCTCGGCGACTCAGTTACATGTCCTCGATAATAGACGCAACAGGCTTTCAAATCTGCCGGCGGTGAGTCACAAATAATCTTCTCCCCCCTCCCTCCCTGGCATACGTCACAGTCAGGGCCACTGAGTGAAAAGCGCGAAATGCGGAGCAGTATCGCCTGTATGTCCTTACGGGCTACCGTATTTCAAGATGGCGCATGACTATGGAGCGTCTACCCCAGTTCATGTAAGCGCAAATGTAAAATTTCAAGCCAATAGGAATACTTGGAATTGATGGTTGTCAATATTCATAAAAAAGGACAAGTTTGTGAAGGGCAATACAGATTTTGATAATAAACAACTACAAATGTTACACACTGGGGCTTTAAGATCCTGTTCAAAATGTTTGACCTGTCACTATCTCTATAGCCATAGACAGAATTTATTACTTTGATACTGAAGTCTTGAATCAACCTGTCTAGCAGAAACATACAGAGTTATTCTAAAATCCTTACGGTTTGGTCAGCGCAGATCCATCCACCCATTTCCACCCAGTGGTTTCAGCTGTGTCATACAGACCGATCCAGAACAAGAGATCAGCATCTCCATCCAGACGGTACAAGGCCCTCTGTGTAGTATACAGAAAATGTAGCAAAACGACTTCAACATCAAGAATGCAAACACCCCAAACAATCAGACAGAGATTTCCTGTACCTGTTCCTGTTCGCTGCTGATCACCACCAAGTCAGCACCTTTACTCTGACAGTATTTCCTACTGTCCTCCCAAGTCTTCTGCTCAGTGGAGAGGAAGTAACATCTGGAGTTGATCTCCCACCACCCTGCTGGACACTCCTCACAGTGCACAGGTCCACTCAGCTCTGGAGGACGGAAAGTCACACATCACAAATGAGACTTGGAGGCATCAAGCAGGAGCTAGAAGTACAACTTTGATGATGGATTTATTTAAAGTGCTCATTTTAGTCCCCCCAAAGGGACTTACCATCTCCAACAGAAAACACTGTTCACCAACTGCTCCAAACAGCTCTGTTGTAGTCCAGCCTTTACTTCAGAGACACACGTGGTCACTTTGGAACACATGTTATAATGCTCGCCTAGCTGCTAGCATGGCACGCCCTCATACTCTGCTTCTGACTGGCTAGTAGTCCTTACCTAGCTACTGTCAGGGCACGCCCTCATACTCTGCTTCTGACTGGCTAGTAGTCCTTACCTAGGTACTGTCAGGACACGCCCTCATACTCTGCTTCTGACTGGCTAGTAGTCCTTACCTGGCTACTGTCAGGACACGCCCTCATACTCTGCTTCTGACTGGCTAGTAGTCCTTACCTAGCTACTGTCAGGACACGCCCTCATACTCTGCTTCTGACTGGCTAGTAGTCCTTACCTAGCTACTGTCAGGACACGCCCTCATACTCTGCTTCTGACTGGCTAGTAGTCCTTACCTAGGTACTGTCAGGACACGCCCTCATACTCTGCTTCTGACTGGCTAGTAGTCCTTACCTAGGTACTGTCAGGACACGCCCTCATACTCTGCTTCTGACTGGCTAGTAGTACTTACCTAGGTACTGCGCATGTGCGACTCCCAACAATGATGTAACAGAAGTGAGATGTCTCACTCTGTAGCTAAAACAGAGAGCTCAACACACAGGGTGAAAAGAGGAGCTGCAGCAATGTGCAGTACAACAAAATATGGTGTTTTTTGAAAATTAAACCACGTAAACCTATTCTGATATAACCTCTAAATACAATTATGAACATGAGCACTTTAAAGACAAATACATATTTGATTGTGTATCTCTGACCATAACACATATTGTAAACACCTACACCTACACACCTACAGCTATACAACTGTATAATCATGTGTAGGTAGTAGTAGGTAGCAGGAGACGTCACACGGACTAAAATAGATGAATGAGAGAGGAAGAAATGAAGAGGAAGTAAAGTTAAGGTGAGAAGACTTGGCCTGATCTGTCCTTACCTGTCTCCAGATTAGTCCTCAGCCTGTCCCTCTCCTCCTCCAGGTCCTTAATCATGTTGGTTAGCTCAGTGTTTCTGTTTTCCAGCAGGTTTTTGTATCGGGTCAAAGTGTTGAATTGTTCTTGTAATCCGTTGCACTGACCAGGCGGCTCTCGACTGGCTGTACAAGCTGGTGAAGACATGTGAGTGATAAACAAACCAGGAGGAGAAAAGGTAGGCTACTGTATATCCTTAAAAGAATGGTATGAAATTAATTGTGGTTGATTTAAGAAGAAAAAAAGACACAAAAGAGGAGTAATCATTTCACAACCAGCACTGGTTTACAATAAGTGTTATTTTAAGGAGTGATATATTGACAGCGTGTGCAGTCTTACCAGTGAGAAGCAGCAGCAGCAGAGGAGCTGTCGGATTCATGGCCACTGTCAGAATAACATGAATTATAGTGCAGCCTGTCCTTATATGACATGAGGTGAGAGAAAACTAGAGATAAGAGGGGGGAGACAAGGGGGTGGGAGCTTTAAATCGGATTCACACCTATAATTACAAGTGTCACAATTTCTTTAGCAATCAGTCAGTCCTGTCATTTTGTTTCCTTTAAAAAAAAAGACAAGACTGACAACTCATTTTTTTTGTTCTCACAAAATCATTTTTATTTTACATCTTTATTGAACTAAATCTGTCTTTAGCATCACCTCAAATGAGCAACCATCCAATACAGTATATTCCACAACCACTAGTGCCCTGTAGGATAATAAATGTCAGTGCACATCACCTGTCCAATCACAAATGAGGCCTGAATGATGCATTTATGGACAATATAGGAACAATTATTATGCAAATCTTGTTCAACTTGGGACTTGGGTAACAGTTTGACAATGTAATAGTTGATCAGCTTTCCCAGTTTGAGGCCAAATCTTATAACAAAAGCTATGTTATTAACATTCCTCAAATCTGTATATTTGGGTTTAAGACAACATAGAAAAAAAATGATTTACCTTATAGTTGTAGATATTATTTTGTTAACAATTCACATTTCTATAATTACCCAACGAGACAGGCTGAGAATCTCCATCTTCCTTTGTACAAAACATCCTGCGACCACTTCTCTATCAAATTTCATGGAGTTATTTTGTGGAATGAAAATGTACATTTAATGGATTCCTCTGTGTCACTTTCTATGTATAAAAATAGACCCTGCTGTCTATACTGGGTGATTTGGGGGGAAAAAGATAACTCTTAGAAAACTGTTGCTCTTACTGTACATATGGCAATTCTTTCTGTTTCTCTACATGTATTTATTTTCATTACATTTGTATGTACATTTTGCACACTAACACTTCAGATGTAGTTTTTTAATTTTGCACGTCTACATTAGTTTGTCCTTTGGTTGTGGTTTTTATATAAGCCGTTACAGGTTTCTAGTGTTAATAACTACTCAAAGCACTTTAATATAGTACAGAAACCATTCACACACATGCAGACACTGGTGGTCAAGGCTGCTGTACAAGGTGCCACCTGCTCATCTGATAAACATTCACACACATTCATACACTGATGGTGCAGCATCGGGAGACATTCAGGGTTCAGTGTCTTGCCCAAGGACACTTTGACATGGAAACTGCAGGAACCCCCCCTCAGTTGGGCAGCGATTGCTATACCACCTGAGCCATAGCCGCTATCTGAATAAATAATATTTTATGTATTTTTATTGGTTTTTCAATCATGAGATGGATCAGGAAGGGCCCCATTGTCTTTGTGAAATGGATATACACAAGGGAGTTTAACGTATACTCCACAATACATGCTGCCCACTCTGAAAAAACTGCAGGGAAGGGTAAAACAATGAGCGCAGCATCGCTTACTGCACCTTTATTAGAACATATAGTTGATAAATGTGTGTTAAATGTCCTATTTGTTACCACCTTGTTCTACATAAAAAAAACTAAGGCTGCAATCCCTCAGTGGGTGGCTGAAGCTTTCAGGTATATATGATCAGATATGCACAGGAAATACATGACAAGGACTCATTTATTCTCCCCTCACCGAGTAGGCAGTCAATATATTTCAATTTGATCTTTTCACATTGTTCTTTAAATTTTTCTAGAATATTCCCTGATCTATTTGGTCTTTTATTTCAGTTTACTCTGCCCTAACTCATGTTTGCTTTTCCTCCTTTAAATACATACAAGTGATTTTTAATCTAACTTGCCAACCGACAGCTGTGTAAATAGCGACCAGAGTTCTCACAACTTTCCACTGCACGTTACTCAAGTTGTCAAGTGTCTTATGTTAACACAAAACAGGTTATGATACAACATGTGGAAATAGTCAAAATCTGAGTAAAAATAAGTAGCAGTACGACCTGAAGGTTCAACTTACAAATGAACTGTTGTATGATTTTCCAGTATGTGTGTGAGAAGTATTCACGTCCAGAAATGTGTCCAGTTTTGGATTAGGAGCCCAGTTAACGTCCCCCGCCATAAAAATGAAACCATGTAATGCTGACAGTTATAAACACATTATATACATTATTATCATTATCATTTGGGCCATATCTACTTACTAAATGCTCTTTATTTTAGGAACCTCAGATAATCTTGCATGTTTTTATGTATCTGAAGTTGAACAGTTGTGCAGTAATCAACCCTCTTGACTGAGAGCAAAATGAGGCAGCTGCTACTTCTCTTTTTTAAAGGAATAAATTCAGTTGAATAAAAGCTATTTTTTATCTGGCCATTACTGGCTTTAATATCACTATCTTCCTAAGCCTCTAACGTTCCACCAACTTATATTAAATGTAGAATTACCACTCATATTCACCGAGTACGAGCACCGGTTTTTAAACAATGTTTATTAATTTTTAACAAAACAAAAAACATACAATTTACAACATGAACATAACCCCCCCTCCTCATTACCACCCACCCAGAAAAAACTCAAGAAAAGACATGCAGTAACTACAATATTCAAGACCCTACAAAAAAAATAATAACAACATAGTAGTATATTACGAGCCCTCCAGAAAGTTCAGGTACTTTCCCCATTTTCTGGTACAGACCTACCACCCTAGTCAATTCTCAAGCCCACTCCTGGATTAACGACACCCCTTCATTCCTCCACAACCATCCTTTTAACCGTACCTTGAGATGTGTTAAAGAGGCTGCCTTCACAACATAATGACAAAGAAAACAGGTCATAACTAAACCAATCAGACAGAAATAGACCCCCCCTGTGATGTGGCCAGATGCACACATTCCCCCTCCCACCCATAAACATGTATACAGTCATTCAGCAAGCAATAAATCAAAGCATGTATTACATATTGTAGTCTTTTTCAGCCAAAGCAGTGAACCTGGTTGGACATTTGTTTCTATATGTTAACAGGTCACTTTACTGCAGCACAAATAACCAGGCTTCAGATTATCACACACTGAGCTGGAAAATATTTTCACTTGGAAATTATGTATCCAAATGAGCATGTTCAGGTTGCTTTTGTGAAGATTGAAATTGTATCAGCAATATATTTATCATCCTTAGTTTTCTGTCTGGTGGGTTTGGTTGCAGAGTTATGGACGGACTTTCAGTTCACAGATCCAGTTGAGTGAAGTGGAACAGCTTTCATCATTCCAGCTGTTTTTTTAATCAAAAGAAGCTATGTCCACACAGTTCTCCCTTTCCCCACCATTAGGCTATTTGTGGGAAAAAAAACACAATTGTCAAAAGACGCAGAGAAAAAAATGACAAAAACATCGGGAAAAGGAACGAAAAAAGGTTTAAAAAAAGTTTACATTTTTTGACCCAGAAAAACAAAAAGTTGGTCGACGGGAAGGCAACAGAAAGGCTAAAAAAAACTAACAATGATCCATAACAAACAAAATGAACAAGAATTAACTTAAGATAGCCTTAGTCTAATATGATTTAACAGGAGTTAGGAGGAGACAGTGTTGAGATTCATAAGAACATGTAACTTTCTGCAGGTATTAACTTCATCTGTATCATCTTCTAGTCTGGTTTGTTTAACATGTCAATAGTTATGTATTTTCTTTAAATATCTAGTAATGTTATGTAGTCATTGTTTTCAATAAATAGTTAATAGACCTTTGTTTGACTAGTTTATTACTGAACCCAGCCATCACACGGCGTGCCGCCACCTCCTGCTTTACCCACCACCACAAGTATATTCTCAACCTGTAGGAAACTATTTCTATTAAATAATGACATGATGCTAGATGGAAAAACATACATATACATACTATATTTATTTCAGACTCACAAGTAGGTCCAAAACAGGAAATTCACAAAGAAAATGTGAGTATTTGGGATTTAGTTGTGTTCAGTCATTACCACTTTGTATTTGTAATGTGATGTGATATCTTATTATATAGTTATGTTGTCTAACTTAAGCTCTGTACGTTTCTCCACCTGGAATGCTAATGCAATGGGGAATCCCATCAAGAGGAGGTTATGTCCAGTCTTAGAAAAAGAAAACATGATGTGATATCTTTTCCAGGAAACGCATACGGTATGTCAATTGTGGAATCTGAAACATTGGCCCTCATTTATGAAACATGCGTACGACCTAAAACATGCGTATGACCTCAAACATGCACATGACCTCAAACATGCATATGACCTAAAACAGGCATACGACCTAAAACAGGCGTACGACGGGCGTACGACGATTCCTACGCAAAGCTCGGCATTTATCAATTTGAACGTGAGCGTAGGCTGCGATCAAATCTCACTTCTGGTCTGAACTCGTGTAGTGCAAGTTTTCGAGTCAGTGTGGCCTTGCGGTGCAGCATATAATCAGTTTAAAAGGAGAAGGAGAAGTCATCAGCTGATCACTTATCAGCAATGGTAGATCTGGCTCTTTTAGAAGACCTCTATATGTGCCGGTACAACAGTGCACATGTACGCGCACGGGCCACGGTGGAGCGCTCCATCGGATTGATTAACAGGATGTTATTCAACGCTTTTAAAAGGTACAGTGTTAGGTTTGGCAATGATATTCAATACAGAAAACATGATGATGCACAACATTTTTATTTATTCTTCAGGTTTTCGTTTCTCTTTTAAAGGTTTATGGTCACAAGTGAACGATTTATTTCTGCCATTGACCGAGTTATTTCGGCTTGTTTTTCCAGCACCTCTGCTGTCAGGAGACAGGCTCGGGGTGGTGGTCCAGCACGGGGGGCGGAGGACGGTTGCCTGGCTCTGACTCATGAAAAAAAACACGAGTAAAATAAAAGACACTGCATAAACTCTACTACTGTGTGTTTATTTAAATATAGGTAGGCTACACCATGTAGGCCTAAGAGATTGCAATATAAGCCTGTATATTACCATTAGGACTGTAGCATACATGTGTCGGATATTAAATAAACTTCAGCTCGAGTCGGATTTACTACGGCAACTGTTGACCGCATCTCTTTTCATTCCATATTCTTTTTCCAGCCTTTAATACCAGTTTCCAGGCTGCCAAATACTCCACACGTTAGTGCAAATGAACCTGAGATATCCACTGACCTATATAAAATGGACCCAGCTACTCCGCTGTTTTTGACAGAGACCAGTGAAGTCTATTAGAAGCACTTTTCCGGTGATAGCCGAGCGTTACTGCGCAGCCTCAAACTGAGCTTGATGACGTAGATGTGACGTGAACAACGTGTCTGAACGTTGTAAGTCTTCTGGTAGCTGTGCCAAGAGAAATCTCAATCATTCCCAATCTATCAGAGACGGAGAGCGTAGGTATATGTAAGGAGATAACATAGGCACAGGCTAATTACTGATAACTAAAATGCTAGTTAACATTAGTAATTAAACTAAACTAAACTTCATATTTGCGCTGGTTTCTACTAAGGGTGCTCCGATCAGGATTTTTGGGGCCGATCACCGATTGCTGGAAGACGTATCGGCCGATACCGATCACCGATCACTTTTATGAACTGAAAATTACGCCATTACATAACAGTCACACATGTTTAGAGAATGTATCAGTAACTGTTTGGCTTTCTGTCCTAGCTCAAAATCTAAAAAATGTCCTTTCAATCACTGCACATTTCTTCAGCACACACAGACACACACAGTCAGTCACACACACACACACCGACACACACACACACACGGGGAAACAGCTGTTTGAGCGGCGCCGAGCTGCTAGCTACACGACTCCGCTCTGCCTTAGTGTTAGCTAACTTTGAAAACTCCTCATCCTCCTTTCTGTGACTAACCTTCAAATGTCTGATGAGGTTGGTGGTGTTGAAATGTCTTTGGAGTTTTCCTCCTTGTGGTATTTCCTCGGTACACACGTTGCTAATCGCTAGTGTATTGTCTTTTTCCCAGATAGCAATGAGTGTAATCGCAAACACGTTTGCCGGAGCACCACCTGTGGCAGCCGCTTTTTAAAAGCGGTAGCCGTCTTCCTACTGTCTTCGTTCCGCGGCCGGCCGCGGGCCAACTGCTGTTCTGCCACCGTTCAGACACCTCGTAGAACTGCCAGACCGCTGAATGTAGGGACGCCGCCATTTTGAAAATGTTCTCAGGAGTAGTGCGCTCTTAATACATCCGTGGTAGTGCGTCATCTGATCGGCCTATCTGATCGGCCTTTATGGAGACCACCAATCAAACTATTTAAAGCCATTATCGGCCGATACCGATCGGTGGCCGATCGATCGGAGCACCCTTAGTTTCTACGATAGGTTGATAAATGAGGGCCATTGTGTGGAGGATGAGTTGGATATTTGATTCACAGTGTGGGGTCTAGCAGGAGTAAAGGGGTCATTACTCTGATTAGCAAGCAAGATAGTTTTGTTTAGTCATCGAGCCTTTGGCAGCAGCCATAAGGGGGGAGACTAACTTCCCAGGTGTTGTGGGTAGGAGGTGTAGTGCACAAACTTATGCTTTATGCGGATGATATATTACTTTTTGTGTCTGAACCTAGCAGATCAATACACTGTCTACTCAGGATCATTGACTACAAAGGTGTTTGAAAAAATGTCTTATAAACGGATTGCCAGTCTGGATGTTTATACTAGAAAATATGATAGTAATAATAATATAGTACCTGAACTTTCTGGTGGTCTCCTAAGAAGCTTTGTGCTGGGGAGAGACGTTTATGATGGGCTTATGGTGTTGCCATTTATACATATGTTTATTTGGTTTCTAGTTTACTGTTTGACTATTTTGTTACTATTTTGTAGAATGATCTGGAATATTGTAGTTACTGTGTCATCTTTTCTTGATTTTTGTCGGGGTGGGTGGTGATGACGGAAGGGGGGATTTGTTCATGTTGCGAGTTGTTTGTTTTATATTTTGTTAAAAAATGAACAAATTGTTAATCATAAAAGAGAACACACTGCAAAACAATGGAAATACACCTTTATATTTGGTGTTTCACATTGTTCTGTTCTCAGCGCCCATAATGGTTTCTTTGTAGTAAACACGGGAAGTGCTGAGTTGTTAGCAGGAGAGGTCACAGGGACCAAACTGACAAAAATAGAAGTAGAATGAGAGAGGAAGAAATGAAGAGGAAGTAAAGTTTAGGTGAGAAGACTTGGCCTGATCAGTTCTCACCGGTCTTCAGATTAGTCCTCAGCCTGTCCCTCTCCTCCTCCAGGTCCTTAATCATGTTGGTTAGCTCAGTGTTTCGGTTTTCCAGCAGGTTTGTGTCTCGCGTCAAAGCGTTGAATCGTTGTAATCTGTTACACTGACCAGGCAAATGAGTTGTGTTGCAGTCCGAGTGGGTAGAGTATACTGATAGGATATACATAAATTAAAAAATATACATTTCAAATTAATTTTAAACCAATATTTTGTTCAGGTTTAGTTTGACAGCAAAACAGTTGCGTAAATGTTTTGACAGCAACATGTGAAGTTACATCACTGAGCGTTTGAACTTTCAACATGTTGGTGCTGTTAATGCAACTGTCTTAGCACATTTTAACTTACACAATACGAAGAAACCATACTCACGTCAGGCGTAGAGAAACATTGAGAATGGCTTGTATGATGCACAGCAGCCCAAAGCTGAGGAGAACCACCTGGCAGAGTCTTCTCTCTGAAAACCAACACAGACTCACCAACAACAATGTATAACCACTCTGGCAGCCATGTGAGGCTGCCATGTGCTGTTGACACATTCAAATGAGAAATTAATTCAACTTTCATTAAGATTATCAAGTAACTTAACCAAACTAACCAACCTACATTAGCATGCTAATGGTTGGCTGAATGGAGAGTTACATATTTCATAATTACAACTTGGGTCTTTTTTTTTCAAGCTTTGGCCGTCTTCTCTGTCAGTTACTCTCAAATTAATTGCTGACATTCCTACAATTTGTTTTTTGAACATGTAAATAAAATAAAACATCAGAAAACAATAGTAATAAAAAAGTTAAAAAATAAAACTCCACAATTTCTAATACTGAACGACCTCTATTTACACATGGAAAAAGGAGTAGGAAGAAGTAAAACGTATGTACTCCTACCCCTTTGTACCCTTTCTAACAATGACGTCCATTAGGGCAAGAAACATGATGCTGTTATGTAACAATTTATGTACATCACAGGACTTTAATACTAGAGCTTACTAGAGCTGCAATGGTGAATCACTAAGTTATCAACTATTAAATCAATCACTGACTATTTTGAAAACCGATTAATCAGTTTGAGTAATTTTTTAATGAAAAAACAGTAAAACTTCTCTGATTCCAGCTTGTTAAATGTGAATGTTTTCTAGTTTCTTCTCTCCTCTGCGACAGTAAACTGAATATATTTGAGTTGTGGACAAAACAAGATATTTGAAGACGTCATCTTGGACTTTGGGAAACACTGATCCACATTTTCACCATTTTCTGACATTTTATAGACTAAACAAAGAATTGATTAATCGATGAAATAATCGACAGATTAATCAACAATAAAAAATAATTGTAAGTTAGTCCTAGAGTCCACGTCCTGAGCCTCGTGTGTGTTCATGTAAATGATGCAATGAAAACACTTTGGTTAAGACTCGGCAAAGATCGTGGTTTTGATGAAATATTTAACAGTAAACACTTTTTCAGTATTGAAGGACAGGATTGTTGGGACATGCCACTAGTGCAGCTTAAAACTCTTGATAGAGTACAATAAGTAGAACTGTGATGTTTAACAGTAGGCTACACATAAACCATCAACTGATACAGTGTGTTATTACCTCTTTGATTTGCATCCCCACGGCCTTTCTGCTTTGGTCTCGGTGACTCATTAACATAATCAGATAACTATTTGATCCATCCTCTGCGTCTGCTTGATATTTGGTGAGAAGTCTGGTTCAGTGTGGTCTGAGCAGTGAACTGTGTTTCCTCTTTTGGTCCCTGTCTTCGTCGAGAGTGAATATGTGATACATTGTGATGGGAGAATGTGCCTGCATCTATAGGTTAGGATGCTTCACTATGGTTTTTTTAGTTCATGTTCATATTTTTTTTGCATGCACAGCAAACCACCAATCACAATCAATGTTGATCAATTTATCAAATTAACAAGCAGGCCCCGCTAGTCGACCACTACCTGAAATTTAGAGGAAGCAACATGCATTCATAATTACCATCATTCACTTTAGCCTGGATTGATAGTATTATATGAATACAATGGTGTCATGTGAGTCAACCAGTCTATTTAACCATCTAATTTCCCTCTCCAAAATCCCTTCAGAAAAGCAGTCACAGCACTCAAAAGGCTTTTCCTTTTTATTTTCTATGTAGATGCACTCTCCTACAAAATCACCCCAGTAGTTGAGAATGATTTATTATTTCCAAGTAGAGCTATTTCTGTCATCTTGTAAAAATGTGTGTTTTTTCATACTGCAATATATATTGCATGACAAAAACTATTGTACTTTTTCCCCCAATATTGTGCAGACCTACGGAGGGCAGAATGTCCCTGCTGTATGAAAGGTATCAGCTGCAATAAAGCCTTCAGACTCCAGAACCACTTCATATAGTGTTAAGCTTCAGTAAATATATAAAACCTTTGCTGTCGAGTTTTCACGATGATTGTTAGTTTAAAAACATCCTATTTTTAAAAGACAAATAGACAGATTAGGGAATTCTTTTTCAATTGCTTTTGTTTTATTTCAATCATTTTTCTGTTGTGTCAGGAAAACCGGATCACCCGGAGTAACCCTACACTTCTTTAGTCTTTGGAGTGTGTCAGGAAACCGGATCACCCGGTTCTCTTTTTTGTGAAGCTGCAGTCCCAATCACTGGGCTGCCATGTCTCGGAAGAGGAGGGAGAGAGGATGGAGATGGATGGGAGAAGATGAAAGCCCAGTTCACACAAGACTTTAGAAGGCAGTAGGTGGGGAAAGGGGCTGGGGGAACAGGAGTGAAGACGAGAAGGGGGGAGGAAAGCAAGGATATTACTTGTCTCTCCTCTCCCTCTTTTTTTCCGCCTCCTTTTCTTTTTTCTGCCTTTTCAATTCCTCCTTCTCTCTCTTCTCATTTTCCTCTTTCTCTTTCTTCACTCTCTTTGCTTCCTCTTTCGTCTTTTTCTTGTCTCTTTTCTCCATATCCTTCTTTTCTCTCTTCTGTCTTTTTAATTCCTCCTTCTCCGCCTTCTTTTCCTCTCTTCTCAGCTTCGCCTTCTCCTTGTCACTTTTCAAGGCGAGCTCCTGGAGGCCGGTGTTGAGCTGTGTGAGGATCACTATTTCTTCCTCCTTTTGAGCCACCTTGATGTGCCACTCGTCCTCCATCTCCCTGCTCTTTCTTTGCAGCTCCTGCGCGCTCTTGGAGAACACCTCCTTTGCAGCCGTCTCGCACCTCACCTGATCTTCCAGAGCAGCCAGTTTGGTTTGCCACTCTGCCTCGCTCTGGATGATCTCACTTTCTATCTTCTGTAGCTTGGCCACATACTCCGATGTCTCCTCTTCAAGTGCCTTCTTTTCAGTGAGTATCTTTTCAAAGGCCTCTTGCTCAGTTCTGAGTTCAACAACTACCTGCTCCAAATCATTGTTTTTCAATGTCAGACAGTTCATCTTCTTCAGCCAGGACTGTTTCATTCTTGTGTTTTCCTCTTCCAAGGATCGACTGAACCTGGAGAACTGTGAAGTCCAGTAGCTTTTGACCGACTCTGTGAAATTCTTTTCTTTGGCCAAACTTTCCTTGAGAAGGCGGATCTCCTCATCTTTCTCTTGCTGCATGAGTTTCCTGTCCTTCTGTAAGGTTTTCCTTATTGCTCTTTCTGCCTGTAGAGCCTTCAATATTTTCCCTTTCTCCACCACGAGGCCATCATTCACTGAGACCAGCTCTTCCTTTTCTTTTTGGACCTCCAGAAGGGCTTTTCTCAGGTCCTCAAGCTGTGCACTGGGAGTTTCGGGAACAATGGTCGCCATGATAGCCACAAAAAATACTTTTGAAGATATTTTAAAGATATTTCTTGCGGTACTGGAGTATTTTGTAGTATTATTGCTGTATTGTAGTTTAGTACAAAATAGTTTAAGTTTTGAGCTCTGTTCCAACAAAGATGTGTCTCTTAATGGAGGGCAGGTCTTAAGTAACTCAACAGGTTGTGTTTCTCAGTAAGATACAGGGTTTGTGTTCAAAGGCAGAGAATGTCATGGCAGGATTTAGAATGTGTGATGTCACACCACACATTCTAAACCTTCTCTAGAATGTCATTAAATAATGTGTGACATCACACATTCTAAACCTTCCATGACACATGGCTTTGAACACATACCCTGCATCTTACTGAGACACAACCTCAGACACACTCCTGCCTAGGGCTGCACGATATTTTGTTTCGTCTACATCGCGATGTACGCATGCACAATAGTCACATCGCAGGACTTTGTGATGTTGACACAAAAACTTATAAACTTTATAAAAATAAATCACTAGATTAGTGCAACGTTATCACAACGTCTCCCAGCCATTTTTCACTACATGAAGCTGGTACCAGCCAGGCTAAAGCTAATATAGTTAGCCTAAAGAAACAAGGCGCCTGTCCCAACTAACGTTACGGTTCGGAGCCACAACCCTGGAAACGTAACACTAATCTACAACAGCAGTCTGTGTCTCATATAACGTCATTTACATTGATTTAAGAGTTCTTGGATACACAGTGTGTTGCTAGTGCGTGCCCTGCAGGCTCTGCATGCACAGCAAACCACCAATCACAATCAATGTTGATCAATTTATCAAATAAACAAGCAGGCCCCGCTAGTCGACCACTACCTGAAATTTAGAGGAAGCAACATGCATTCATTATTACCATCATTCACTTTAGCCTGGATTGATAGTATTATATGAATACAATGGTGTCATGTGAGTCAACCAGTCTATTTAACCATCTAATTTCCCTCTCCAAAATCCCTTCAGAAAAGCAGTCACAGCACTCAAAAAAGTCCTTTTTCATTTTTATTTTCTGTGTAGATGCACTCTCCTGCAAAATCACCCCAGTAGTTGAGAATGATTCATTATTTCCAAATAAAGCTATTTATGTCATCTTGTAAAAATGTCTTTTTTCACACTGCAATATATATCGCATGAAAACAAATATCGCAATGTCAGTTTTTTTCCCAATATCAGAATCAGAATGAGTTTTATTGGCCAGGTTTGCGTAGACAAACAAGGAATCAAGGAATGCTCTCAAGTACAACACTCAACCTATAAAGAATAAAAAACAGAAATGACAGTAAGCAATATGAAAACATACTGTTAAGTATATGGTATAACACTGCACAATAATTTCCAAATTTCCCAAAAAATATACAGTAGCAACTGAAGAGAGGGAAGGAATGGTGCAATATCAGTATAGTCCGAGATTTAAGATTTAAGTATAAATCAGTGTTTCCCCTAGGATTTTTTTTAGCTGTGGGGGCAGGTATGTCAACTAGGGATGGGCATGATTAATCGACGATCGGCGATTGTTCATTAAGAATTTCGTCGATCACGTTAATTTGTCATTGATTAAACTAATGCAGGTTGCGTTGTGTAGTGTGATTGCAGCAATGAAATGATTTCCAGTGTGTCAGCAGCAATTAAATATTTTACCACCCGGGGGCGCCATAGGCTGCTCAGTTACCTGCGCGGTACGTTTTGATTCCAAAGTAAACATGAAGAGGTCACGGCGAAGTTTGGCGTGGGACCATTTTGATTTAAAAAACGACTTAGTTCACTGCAAATACTGCGACTCCGTGTATAAGTACAACACGACCACGACTCAAATGATGTACCACATCCGACCCTGGTTAATGTCGGTGGCGGTGCGTCCTGCTCTCAGTCTCAACCTAGCATCAACTCGCCGTTAGCACGGAGGAGCTGCGATGCACAACGAGCAGAGGAAATTACCCAAGGGATCGGCAAGTTCATTGAGATGGATATTGGAACCAGCATGTCACATTCCGTCACGACATACCATAACCAGACTGGTAGAAACTCACTACGAACAACGGAATAAGGTTCCCCGGGCCGGGCTGGCCAAGTTAACGCGGAGGAACGTGTGCGTTCGACGGCTGGACTGACGGTCACCAGGTAGCGGTCGCGTCCGACCCATGGATGTATTAAGGGAACCTCAGACCCCAGATCATGTCAACCTGCTTATTTTTCTCAACAAAAACCAGTAGACTGGTGCAGAAGTTGTACGTGAGTTACTGGTTATTTTATATTGGGCTTTGTCCGTGCCTTGGATAGTTTTGACAAAACCTGTCAGATCTTAGTAGTATTATGTTTTTGGTTAAGTTATGGTTAAGTTATTATTGAACATGATTATTTTTATTTATTATTTTGGAACAAACGAGGCTCGCAGCAACGGTTACGCTGCTAAATTAAACACTGCAGCGCATATATCTTTAAGTTTAGCCAAACCTCCAGTTTAACTGCCACAAGTTGTTCTTCTTGTAATTAAGATCTCATCGAGGTAAAAACATGCTGTATTTTTGTATTTTCATTGCATTTTTAATTTATAAAAAGTTAAATAAATAATGAATTTTAATATAAAAATATTAATGATTTATCGATAATTGATCATTAATTCTCCCGACGATCGACGAAAAAAATTAATCCAATCCCCCTCATTCCCCCCCCCGGCAGACACTCCAAGGCCCGACTTTCAAGTAAAGAAAATAAAATTAATGTAACGTATAGGCCTACCTAATAGGCCTATTCTCCTTCAAAATGTTCACTTTCTTCCTGAATTAATGCTATATTTTTACATACAGTACATTAGTGTGAGCGAACTCCTAAAATACATGTAAACTTCATAATGATAACTGGCTCTTTAACTACAACAAGATCTCAGACTAGGAGGCAGTTCACTGAGTGATTGTTAAAGTCTGTGATTAGGGAAACATGGTTGTAGTATGCAGGAAAATGCTTGCAGAAAGAAAGGCTGTAAAAATGTCACAGTCAAAGAGGCAGAAGGGAAAATTGACGTGGACAAGCCGCTTTAATGATGAATGGACTGATAAGCAGGCTACCATTCATACTGTATGCCTCATTTGCAATGAAATTATGCTGTTGCAAAATAATACAACCAGCAACTTCATCAAGAATGAAGAACGCGTCGGTAAAGATCGCGTCATTCACGTGCATATTAAGTAGCCACATTGACATCTACCGCAATTGCAACCAGGACAAGACAATGACAACTGGAGGAACAAGAAAAAGAAACTCAAAAACAGACAAAAAATGGCCTATGACAGAGCTACAGAAAGTTTGGAACCTCTTTGCGTAAAGGACACTGTGAGAATCGAGGGACCTAATTGCTGGGACAGAAAAGCGACCGTGCTCAGTGAAGTCGGACCGAGATCTTACATTGTGGAAACAGGATGGACATAAAGTGAGGATAAACAGGAGGAGTCTGTTAAAGACTCATGAGGACACTGACAAACACAGTGAAGCTGGACCTGAAAAATAAAATGATGCACAAAATGCACACCAAGCTGGGCCTCATACCACAACCTCTCCAATGACTGAACCAATCAGAAGGTCTACTAGACCTAGAAAACCACCTGAGAGACTTATTGAAAAAGTATGATGTGTTACATTGTTGTTTAAAGTAGAGTGCCATGTTATTGCTATGATTATTTCTTTATGAGGTACTTGTATTGTGCAACATGTTGACCTTTTGCATTTTCATAAGGTGTTATTGCAAGAAAAAGTTAAAAGTTAAGTTAAAAAAAAGAAGCTGTTTAATTAACCTTTGTTTAATAACTTTGGAAAGGGGATGTAATGATAGGCATTCTATTGAGTAACCACGAGGTGGCAGTATAGCCTACGGTGTAATGCTATATGTGGTGAATAGAAGAATAAGCTGATGAGGTTGTTACTTACCATGTGCGACTTACTATAAAAAATAAATAGCTTGCAGCTCACACAGAAGCTAGCAGCACAAATGTTTATGCGTGACTTCTTGAATAGTAGAAGGCAGAACATTACAACTAGTGGTTGTTTTTTTCCCTCTCTGAAAGTGCTAGAGGAATGATTATCCTAGGAAAAATGAATCACTTATGATTTTTGTTTGTGTATTGCTGATCCTTAACGATCCTGAAACCAGATAGAAAAAGGCTCATTTTTTGCTTCCTACAAAGTATGAGTTGTAAACTTATAGGCAGAAACGTAATGTGTCTATCTTGGAATTGGGGTTGTTTCCATGTTTCCAGATGTGCGTCTTGATAAAAGTCATTCTTTGACTGATAATTCTTGACACATTCTAAATGCACACAAGAGAAGTGCTTCTCTTTGCCAGACTGTTAAACCTCCTGGCTGAGGAGAAGTAAGTTGTTGCCTACAGAGGTACACATGAAGCCACAACAATTATACTGTGCTTTCTTGTTTTCATTTTTGTCCCAGCTGAAGCAGAAGAGTTTTTTTAAAGAAATGGAAAGGATGAGCGTGAGTGTTCTTGTCTACTGGCATATAAATAAATGTGCAGTATGACTAAAAACTTGACTGATAAACAAAGTATGTTTTTTCAGACTCTCTCAACTGTCTCATTTGTTTATCTTTGTCTCCTACAGATCAGGGGTCCGTTTCAGGTAGGAGGATTAGTGGAAACTCTGAGTTTGTTAAGCCTGAGATGAGGGAAACTCTGAGTTTTCCGTTTCAGAAAGAGAGGTAACTTAACCTCAGAGTCAGTTACTATGGTAACTCAGCCTATGAACCTAACCTGGTCGGGAGCAGGTTTGCTTCAAGAAACCTCGAGTTTCTCTCAGTCTCCTCCCCATGGATGTATGAAGAGAATTAACGCTCCTCCCTCTGACACAGAGCTCTTCATTTCCTCATTCATTCATTCATTCTGGATCAGGAGCATTTCAGCGCAGTTTGTTATATTGGCGTGAATAAAAAAACATTGTTGGTTTATTAACTGTTAGGCAGACTTTAAAACATTGTTTTTTCTCAAAACATGACATTTCCTTTTGTCGACGATCCCGTTGATGAAGACGCTGTATGGCAGGGAGTTAAACATGTCGGAAGATGATATTGACGCATATTAATTTCCAGATAACTATCTATTTGAGCGCTATGGTTTTTCTTCCCAGTCTATCAGTTATGTAAGCTACATAACCTTATCCGTCCTCATATCACTAACGTCACCCATCGTGGACATGCTCTACATCCCAGCACATTCTTGCATTAGGCTACAGTTGTCTCTACAACCTTAGTGATAATAATAATTTTAATAAAGCGCCGTCAGAAGAGATCGCTCTGAAACGTTGTATAACTGCTATAAATCATCTCATGCTTTGTGTTTGGGCTTAATTAAATCCTGACAGTCTAAGCTTTCAACTGATGTGCTGCATGACCATATATTTAGAAGATTTAATGCGTCAAATTTATAACAAAGTTTAAGCAGCGTCCACTTTGAGCGTGAGTGTCTACGGGTCAGTGAAAGTAAAGAGTTTAAACATGTGTAGTGTCCCTGGACACAGACCAGTCAGAGACATTAAAAAGGAGTTCCACAGTATTGCAGGTGAATGATGTAAACCCTTTGAAATAAGATTATGAACTATAATTCTGTTAATGATGGTGCTGCAGCCTCAGAATGGGATTAGTAGCCTAGGACTTTTTCGCCCGGAGTATTGCACCTACCTGAAATACGGTAGATTTGAAGTAATATTATCTTATGATTAAATATGATATACATCATATTGGAATATAAGCACTTTACTCTAGCAGCAATTTTCTCCAGCGCAATTTCTCTCTCTTTGCAGCAGCCGTGTGTTGCTTTTTTAACGAAATACATGTTCAAACTCGCTGTCTGTGCGCATGAGTATGTCCGCCGACCCGTTTGTTTGTGATTGTTGCCATGGTGAATCGTAGTATCATGGCTCCATTCATGCTGTCTTTGGTGCACGCGCGTAACCCTGAGTCAACTTACTCCGAGTTGATTGAACCAACTCGAATCAGCCGTTGTGAAACCAAAAACTCAGAGTTTCCCATCTCAGGCTCAATCAACTCAGAGATCAGGCTCAGACTCAGAGTTTGTTGAACCTCCTACCTGAAACGGACCCCAGGAGACTAGATCAGGACGTTTTTATGACCTACTAGACTGACTGATTGACTGACTGGACGGATTGTTATAAAGAAACCTTTCGCCACAGCGCGTGTTTGGGCCTGCAGTGTTCACCGTTTGGGTGAAGTCTGTGCCTAACACCCTTTTTCACGGTAAAAATAGATTTTTCCAATTGATGTTTCACCATTTTTTCCTAAGGTACCGCGTTAAATCTGAGCAACACTCACATTTGATGAGGGGTTGAGTGAAAATTGTGGTCATCAAACGGCGCTCCGACTACCATCCTCAAAAACACAGGATCCACTAAACAGGAAGCGATCGATGTAATCGTACGGTTTTTGTTTTTAACTCCTTATTTGTTGTTGGAGTCATTTTTTTTAACCATATTTTGATAAAGAAAAAGATCTTTTTTTTTAGATAGGGAGAACATTTGAGTTTTTGTCAAAAACATTTAGATACTATTATCACTTTAGACTACTATCTGATATACAGTTTGGGATAAGACAAATTGGGATTTTTTTGTACATGAAACATGTTTATTACTGTATTATCATTATAGAGCTGTCTATCAAATAGACCTACAAATCAATTAAAATGATTAGCTGCTAAAACCATTTATTTGGCTGACAGAATTGCTCTGAACAGTTTCAGTTTTCCAAACTATGAGGCAACATTTTCTTAGAGGCGTTGAATAGATGTGTGTTACAATGCAAGGAGTGTGTTGTTGTTTTCTCTCTTACACAAGCTCAGAGAGCCGCCAAGGTGAGGGCTTTCACACACACACACACACACACACACACACACACACACACACACACACACACACACACACACACACACACACACACACACACACACACACAAAGATAAGATGGGGGAGGAGTTGTGCATGTGGAGGAAGGAGACATTTGGATTTCGAATTTCGTTTCAGCAAAGATTTTGATACACGTTCTTGTCATAGATCCTACAATGTGATATGATTTCAAGATACAAATTGGATAACCGGGCTGCCTACTGACAGACTGTTTGACTTTCCTGAGGCTTCAGAGGAGAGTGGTGGCTGAGAAAAACAACAAATGGAGCAGCTGGACAGGAAGAGGCTGAAATGGTACCCTTCGAGGAGATTCGGGGGGTCCAAACTTGTAATGAGTTTATTCGTCATTACTGCATTTGTGATACATTTGAATCTTTAAAAAGTAAAATTTATTTTGTGTGATTATTTTGTAATCAAAAGGGTGAACTGTGATGGCAAATTTTATTTTAACCATTACTTTAAAGATTGTTTTCAACCTCCACAAGATCCTGGTTGTTTTCTTTCTCTCTGTGGACTTTTTAAAGTAGCAGCCCTCAACTATAGCCTAGTAGAAATGATATTGCTTTAACTAGCCTGAAGCTTTCTCAAGTTGTTATCTTTGTTCTTAGATAACAAGTGAGGAAGGCCGATGACTGCTTACGACAGCGAGAAACTACGTTTCTTTCCGTCTCCAATGCAGAGAGGTGTTTTGGCTGAAGATTAGAACATAGCAGAGGAGGAATGGAAACTAACTTTTGTTGTTTATGGTATGTGACCAAAAACTCAGCACCAAGGATGTAGGAGGGGGAGCTGGCTCTAACGATGTTCTGTTCGTTTCCTATATAATGTGTAATGTTTTATCTAGAAGGCAGAAATACTGTTTCAGTTGTGCTGCGTGTACCTCTTGAAATTGTGTTCCTCTATTTTGCAAAATATAATAAATGTTCAAAGACCAGACTTTGGTTTAATTCTCAAACAGTCTTAGTCTTTAGTCCATAGTCTTTGTTTTCATTCTTGTCATTGATATGACTAAACCCTGCTGCTACAAGACAAACTTCCACTACAGTACTCTATTCGTGGTTTAGCCAGAGCCTTTGCTATGCCCCGGGCCACTGTGCACCGTGCTGTCCACAAGACCAGCAGGGAAATCCTCTCTCTCTTCCCCCAGGTCGTTCGCCTTCCAGCAGAGGAGGACTTCCCTCAAGTTGGCAGCATTGACGGCTGCCACGTCCATGTCCCTAACGATTATATAAGTCAGATCAGGACAGAAACAGCGCTGTTAATACGTTATAACATAGCATACAAAACGTACTGTAACATTACTGGTAACGCTCGCAGCTTAGCTAATGTATATTGTATACAGATGTATACAAGATCACACATCTAACGCTAAAATGTCTACAGTGAGGACGATAGTTAAACACAGTAAACAACAGTATACCACAACACATGTAACGTTAGCTAGCTAGGTTATCACTTATTTACCAGTGGTTAAACCAAAGAGTACTGGTAACTTCTATACTCGTTGGTTAAACTGTGCCGCTGTTAGCTAGCTAAGGCTAGCTAAAGCTAGCTTGATAGGACGTCAAATTATGGTACAAATAAACGTTATAATTCGTGGTACAAAAATCATCACCGACTGCAAAATTAACCACATATACATAAACAGGTGGCTTATATTTTATACAAGTACAGCAAAAAGATGAATGTTCAACTTACATTTGTGTTGTTCGGTCAGTTTTTTTTGTTAGCTCCGCCCCTTCCGCTACGTAGCCAAGATGGCGACCGTTGAGTGTGGAAAGTGTGGCTGTGTCTCAAACCGCCTACTTGCACACTTCACACACTTAGTTTTAAGTATATAGTGTAGATAACGCAAAAGTCAGTGCACTGAAAGTACCCGGATGACCCCCTAAAAAAAGTCAAAAGGTTCAGTGTAGAACGATGGACACTACGTGCACTAAACCTGCGCCATGTTGACTACAAAGCTGAAAGGGGAGGGACCAGGGACGTCGACCGGCAGCTGATTGGACGAACGCGTCACGTGCGTACTAGCTCTCGTGGTTTTCACATCCGAGCTTAATGACGGCTCGTTTGGAATACAATCTCTTATTTTACAAAAATCATTCACCGAAACGTGTTTCTGAAAACATTTTAAGCGAGAAACAGGCCATGCAGTTGCTGAATTTGTATTCATTTCAGATCAACAAAGGTCAGTTTAAAAGATTTTCGTTTTTTGAGAGGTGGCGAGCCGAGCCGACCGCTCGTCATTTCCGGTAAGTGTTTTAACATACGTGCTCCATTTGGGACAATACTAACCATCGAAAGCGGGCACTACGGCATGAAGTGGTCAGTGCACATTAGCAGTGTACTGACCGAAGTAGGCGGTTTGAGACACAGCCTGTGCATCGATCCACATTCAACTTTCTGACCGTTATGAGTGCACCATCCGGTACTTGTAGTGCACTGCATTTACACACTTGGACGATTGACACTTTGAGTAGAGAAGTACAGAAGTGCGCGATTTGGAACACACATTGCGTGTAGGGGAGGGGCGCTGTGACTTCTAGCCTATCACAGAACGCAGACACAGTCAGCTACCCAATGAGGATTTTTATTCAATCCGGGCACAGATATTGACTCGTATTACTCGTATAATACTCGTACTTGGCAAAATTGCTTTATCTGTACCGGATACTCGTTTCAGCCGAGTATCCGGCTCAACTCTACTGGTTACCAACATTGTACCTTACAAAGACTAAATCTAACTAAATACCATTATATACAATTGTTGTATATATATTAGGGATGGGGCTGATCCGATCCAGTATCGGTATTGGGACCGATACCAGCGTTAATTCAGGTATCGGATTTTCCCGATCCAACCTGCGGAGATTTCCGATACCACGAGCCATGTCTGCACTTTAACGTTGTCTGCTGAAATGGCTCCAAAAGTGATTCCTGCCGGCTGGTCTGCTGGTTGGCTGGCTGGCTGCAAACTGTGGAATAGATTTCCTGAACGGAGGCGCGGCTCAATGAGACACAGAATTATGAGACACGCCCACATCCATTCCGCAGTTTGCAGCCAGCTAGCAGGATAGTAGCATGAGCAGCATTGTGAATAGCTCGATGCTATCCTGTGTGTCCGCTGTTTGGAAATACTTCACACTGGAAACACAGCAGAGCAAGACAGCAAAATGCAAAAACAAAACAGGACTTTCACAACCGTCTGTCCCGGTGTTGTCGCCGGCTTTTGGCGTTTCATTTCCCCGTTGTTGCGTCCCCCAGAGACCCCGGATTGTACGTGTCCCGGCGGCCGCTGTTTCAGCCGTGAAAACAGAGGTGTGTGTGTGTGTGTGTGTGTGTGTGTGTGTGTGTGTGTGTGTGTGTGTGTGTGTGTGTGTGTGTGTGTGTGTGTGTGTGTGTGTGTGTGTGTGTAACTACGGTAAGTGTGTGTGTAAGATGTTTACAGTTATTGCACTTTTCTTATATTTCAAATATTTGACATTTTAAAACCTTGATTTGTTGATGCTACAAGAGCCAGTGTGCTTGATTTGCGCTGTTCACACACTGTTTTATTGATAGTGTGTGTGTGTGTGTGTGAGAGAGATTTTTACACTTGCACCCTTACAGTTGCATATCTGTTTTCAGAATGAGATTTTTCCTGTTTTTCTGACTTCCTTTTCTGACCTTATACTTACCTCAAGTTGCCTTTTGGGACATACATGCATACGTACGTACGTATCATACTTGCCCATTGAGAGGAGTTTATTTCAGCATCACATAAAATCAACAATAATGATAATTATAATATTAAAGCAAACAGCTCTGGTATCGGAATAGTATCGGTATCGGCCGATATCCAAATTCAGGTATCGGGATCGGATCGGAAGTGAAAAAATGTGGATCGGTGCATCCCTAATATATACGGAATAAAATGCCTCAAACTTGACTCTCCTGACAAAGGATTTTGGAGAGTCAAGGTGTCTGGACACTGTAACAAGGCACCTTGACTCTCCCAACTCCTTTGTAAGGTTCTTATTTCTTATCTTATTCAATACAGTGAACATCAACACTCTCATGCACTGCCTCCAACAGCTGCAAGTTAACCCAACTCTGACACTGGATTAAGGAGTTTTTAAAGGACAGACCACAGCATGTGAGGGTAAATGGGCTTAAGTCCACCAACACTATTTTGCCTCAGGGCTGTGTGTTGTCACCTGTCTTGTTCTCCATCTATACAAATGAGATCACCTGCAGCAGCAACAGACTCAAGCTATTTAAGTATGCGGATGACATGGCCTTGGTGGCCAACCTCACTGATGATGATTCCCTGTCCACTTACAAGCAGGTTGTCAGGCACTTTAGTTCAAGAGAAGCTCACTGGAGCTTAACTTCACCAAGGCCAAGGAAATGTGTTGCTATAGGGGCCGACTGCTTGATACTCCTCTTCCACTATCCACACCATTGAGACTGAAAGGGCTGAAAGTAGTGGAACAGGTTGAAAGTTTCAAGTACCTTGGTACTTTGACTGACCACCGTCACACCTTCACCCTGCATGTTGACACAATTTACAAAAAGGCCCAACAGTGCATGTGTCTTCTCAGAATGCTTAAAGGATTTGAAGTGAGACAGGACATTCTATCCAGAGTATACTAGTCACTGATAGTCTGTCATCGCTTTCAACATCACATCTTGGTACAGCTTCTTACCAAACAAATGCAAGAGAAAGCTGGCAAAGATAGCCAGGCAAGCCCTTAAGATCATAGGCATTCCACAAAAGAAAAGAAAATCCAACTACATCATCCAGGATGGCTCAAACCCCCTCCACCAAAGCTTTGAGCTATTACCACCTGGAAGAAGGTTCAGAGTGCCTCTGGCTAAAAAGTCATTCAACAAATCCTTCATTCCCAATGCCAGACATATACAAAACTCATGCTACTGACATATGACACACAATCTGCCTTCAATCAAAAGAACATTTTCTAACATGGCAACATATTAGACAATAAAGCTTTTTGAATCTTGAATCTTGAACTCTGAAGACATCTGCATCATATCACTCACAGCTCATTCTCTTGTGTTTGCACATTTTATTAAGTGTGATAGAAGTATGGAGTGGTGTAAGTGTACATGAGTGATGTATTTGTTCGTGTAAAGTGCAGACAAAAAAAACAGATAAGCTAAAGCAACATAACCAAACCAATGGAAGAGAAGGGGAAGGCAAGGCAAGGCAGTTTTATTTGTATAACACATTTCAGCAACAGGGCAATTCAAAGTGCTTTAGATAGAAATGGTTAAAATTAAAAACAGATAAAATAAACAGCAACAGGCAGGCAGCAAGAGTGAGATCATAGCTGGGAACACTCAGGAATTCCAGGTTAAACTAACGATTGTCTATATCCTTCGCGTTTCACTACCGGGATTGCTCCGGTGCTGCAGAAAATTCTGCCGGATGCATGTATTTTCGCCAATGTCCGTCACCTTCCTCTCTCTTTGTGTTGGCGTTCTAAACTCCGGTGGATTTCTGAGGACTTAAAGGAGAATTCCGGTTGATTTCAACCCGTAGCTCTGTTGTTTATAACATTTGTAGTGCTGTCAGTAGCGAAAAAAACGAAACCAATCGTTGCTGCCTCCACCGTGTTATCCCCCTACTCGCTCTAGCACCTAACAGGCGTAAACCGGGCAAGTTTTAAACGTGTTTTTAGCCTCTAAATATGCTAGAAATATCATTACAAGTGCCTACCCATGTGCAGTTATTCCTTCCGAGGGAACACAGCGAATCTGACTGCAGTAGATGTGACAGAAAGGCAGAAAAGTTGTGTTAATCCATACCTCTGGTTATTTACTGATGTCTGGTTGAAGACCACACGAATCGATTGCCGAACTCATACAATCCAATAGTCCAAAACGTATTTTTTCCACAAAAAAACGATTTGCCGTGGTTAAGTCCTTACTAATGACTAAAGCAACATGCTGTAACCTGACACCACTCTGCGGCCACAGAGAGTTCAAAAGTTCAAGAGCTATCGCGCATGCGCAGGTCGCTAGGCAACAGACACACAGACTGTCAGCTGAGAGAGAGAGAGAGAGAGAGAGAGAGAGAGAGAGAGAGAGAGAGAGAGAGAGAGAGAGAGAGAGAGAGAGAGAGAGAGAGAGAGAGAGAGAGAGAGAGAGAGAGAGAGAGAGAAGCAAACGGACCTTTTCATGCTGCTTTTGTACCAAATCATAATTACAATCACCTGTTGACATCACCTGTTTCAAATCACATCATTATTTAACCAATTTACCTGATTACTAGCCCTACATTGCTCCTGTCCCAACCTTTTTGGAATGTGTTGCAGGTCTGAATGACAGGAAAGGATGTATATTTACAAATGAAATTAAGTTGACTGGACAAAACATGAAATATTTTGTGTTCACATTGTCTGCAATGAAATACAAGTCAAGGTACATTTAGAAATCATTACTTTCTTTTTTTATTTGTGTTTTTCATACTGTCCCAACTTTTTCTGATTTGGGGTTGTATTTTGCAGCGGCTCTGTGTGGAGTTTATCACCGCCCATGACGATTCTGATTGGTATAAAGAAATGCCAATAAATCAGAAAACGTTTCCTCTCATCCCTGAATGCTATGTGGAGTAGCCAGACTCTCCTTCAGTGGTCTTTGGAGGAGGGTCTGGCAAAGCAAGACTATCTTGCTGATAACACTGACAATAGTACTTACATACAGGGCCACTACTGGATCAGCCCCAGTTTACATCCAGGACATGGTCAAACCATATACCCCAACCCCCCCACTTCGCTCTGCATCAGACAAACTGCTCGCTGCTCCCTCACAGCGAGGGAGAACTAAACACTCAACGAAATCCCGTCTGTTCACCGTCCTGGCTCCCAAATGGTGGAACGAGCTCCCCACCGACATCAGGATTGGCGAAAACCTACACACATTCCGCCGAAGGCTAAAAACACATCTCTTCTGACTACACCTCGGATAATAAAAAAAAAAAAATATCTATCTACTTGCACTTTCATATGTCTCTTTGTAGCTTTACTTATTTTAAGCTAATGTACTTGCACTTACTACTTGTTGTCTGGAGTTTGTACCTTCACAGTTGAAAGCACTTAATTGTAAGTCGCTTTGGATAAAAGCGTCTGCGAAATGACATGTAATGTAATGTAATGTTAACAGATTTCAATGAAAGCCATTCATGATTTTCTTATCATGTGACTTTGGTGGGCTTAATCGCCACACAGAAAGGCATCTATTAGCAGATGAAATTAACTATTAAGATGACATTTTCTGTGATTAACGATCAGCATAGTCTGAGATGACAATATTTTTAAACTCACACTCATTAACACAGCATATCCTGAGTTTTGAAATGAGGAAATAGTCAATGTCTGAGTAAAAATAAGGCAAGGCAAAGCAAGGTAGCTTTATTTGTATAGCACAGGGCAATTCAAAGTGCTTTACATAAAACATTAAAGAGCAGTTAAAAATGATTAACAATTATAGTGCAGTATAAGAAATTAATAATTAAAGAGAAGTTTAAAGAAAGGCACCATCAAAAAGAAAGGTGCAATGCAACTTAATAGATATGAACAATTTTTTAAAGAAAGGCAACATCATAAAGAAAGGTCTTCAGCTTTCATTTAAAAGAACTGAGAGTTGCAGCGGACCTGCAGTTATCTGGAAGTTTGTTCCAGATATGTGGAGCATAAAAAATAAACGCTGCTTCCCCCTGTTTAGTTCTGACTCTGGGGACAGAAAGCTGACCTGTCCCAGACAACCTGAGAGGTCTGGGTGGTTTGTAGTTTACTAGCAGATCTGAAATGTATTTTGGCCCTAAACCGTTTAGTGATTTATAAACTAGCAAAAGTATTTTGAAATCAATTCTTTGAGGCACCGGACGCCAGTGTAAAGACTTCAGAACAGGAGTGATGTGATCCACTTTCTTGGTCTTACTGAGGACTCGAGCAGCAGCGTTCTGAATCAGCTGCAGCTGTCTGATTGATTTTTTAGGGAGACCTGTAAAACACTGTTACAGTTGTCAAGTCTATTGAAGATAAAAGCATGGACAGGTTTTTGCAAACCCTGCTGAGTCATAAGTCCTTTAACCCTTGATATATTCTTAAGGTGGTAGTAGGCTGACGTAATTGTTTTAATGTGGCTGTTGAAATTCAGGTCTGAGTCCATGACTACACCAAGATTTCTGTCAGATGGAGCTTGGAGTTTTCAGGACTAATGTGAGAAAATGGTTCGAGTTTGTGCCTTTCCAAATTGCGGCAACCAAATTAAGAGATATTTGAGCTTGAGCTTTCTACCCCTCCGCAACCGGGAGATTTTACAATTGTGGCTGGTTGCACTTTGATGTGCAAACTCCCTTGCGAACATTACATTAGAGAGATTGGTGGTCATTGCGATACAGTACCCACAGGAGCACCACCATGTCCCCGCACGTTGTAGCCTTGAAGCAGCAGCCTGCTCCTCTGTTTGTGCCCTTCTCTCGACAAGATCTTGTGTAAATAACTCTTTGTCTGTATATTCAGGTTTGAAAAGATAACCCGACCATCAAACTCCAAAAACTCCTCTGTGTGTTCTGCATCGGATTGGGATGAACTATCCATCTGAGCTGATATTATACACTGACACGTTATTATCCCAAAGCTCCGTCTTCGTCTCTCTCTACGCTGAGTCTGTGAGTCTCCACCGTTGCTAGGTAACCTTTACGCATGCGCGATAGCTGTTGAACTTTTGAACTGCAGACGGTCGCTCTGGTCTGTGTGAGCAGTGGTGTCAGGTTACAGCATGTTGTTACAGTCATTATTAAGGACATAACCACGGAAAATCATTTTTTTTGTGGAAAAAATTAATTTTGCAATATTAGATTGTATGAGATCGGCAATCGATTAGTGTGAACTTCGCCATAAAACAGGAACTCAACAGAGGTATGGATTAACACAACTTTTATCCCTTTCTGTCACATCTACTGCAGTCAAATTTACTGTGTTCACTCGTAAGGAATAACTGCACATGGCTAAGCATTTGTAATGGCATTTTGAACATGTTTCGAGGCTAAAAACATGTTTAAAACTTGCCCTATTTAAGCCTGTTGGGTGTAAAATCTAGCAGGAGGATAACTCAGTGTAGGCAGCACCGATGTTTTTCATTTTTCTCGCTACTGACAGCACTCCTAATTTACAAACAACAGAGCTACGGGTTGAAATAGACCGGGATTCTACATCTCAAAGTTGGAGCCTGAACATTAAAAATAATCTTAAGAAAGGACTCTCTAGGAGGGGTAACAATATTAAAGTTCATTTGTCTGCATTTGACAGACTAGGAGGGGAGGTGCTATCCGACCACCTCCAGGAAGAGTCTGCGAGTAGTAAAGGTGTCTTTAGGAAGGAAGTAAGGTGATGGAGTATAACGCCACAATCCAACCCAGTCTCACGTCAGTTCGTGATATAATCACGAAAATGTATCTATTAGAACGTGATACCATCACGTAATTGTGAAGATTTACGTGAGGGGATCCCGTTTTTTAAACTAATGTATTTTAATGGGAAGCATCGTTCGTGATTGGAGCACGTTTCTTTCTGCCAATCGGCTGCAGCAGAGAAGCTGGATACAGCTGGTTATTATTGGTATTTTTAGCCCAATAATCGCTGTTTTTATCAACATTTATTCACCAGATCGTATCATGGTTTTTATGTATTTCTTTTACTGTTATTACTTCGGTCTATTTCGGCCAGGGAAGCTGGATGGCTTTATGTTTATTGATTTTTTTTTAACTATAACGCTACATCTATCATCATTTATTTAGATGTTATCATGGTATTCATTTCTTTATTTTAATCATATTATTTTGATCTTATTACCGGTGAAATATTACAGTAAATAATACAGAAGAGTACGCGATGATGTGAGCCGAGCTGGGCGCATTCAAAGCAGGTATCCCATAATGCAACGCGGCCATTCATTCAAAGAATCTGACAGCGATCAGCGAGTCTTTAACGACAGCATCGCTTCAATGTTCATATATATAATCTGTGGTTTTATCACCAGCAACAACACGTTGCTCAGTTTTCTTCCAGTAAGTTATGCACCGTAATAACATTTTTAAAAAACAGCTGAAGACTCGGAAGTGACGTAGTACGTGCTGCTCGGCAGATAAGAAGATACAAAAATACATAATATTCGTAATTTTGATGTTTTTGTCTCACATTGTATTTGAGGATTTAAACAATGAAGATAATAATAATAATAAAATACAGTTTCATGTATTTGTCTCATGTATTGTCTGCTCGGTCGGCCGGCGGGCGGCAATCTGAAATGGAATGAAGCCCATTCACGGCAGACAGCAGAACCACAGGAATGGAACGTAGGCAGCTCCCGTCTCTTATGGGAGTTATAATTTTAAAGTATATTGGTATATTTCTCATAATTAGAAGTTAAAAGTGTATCATTTTGGATGTCCCCTGGGGTTTTTTGGGATGGGGAACACACTGGTGCCATCAGATTTTAAAAATTGAATCGTTAAATAGGTGAAAATAGCTTATTACCATATGTTACAGTGCTTACAGTGGTTACACATTGGTGACCATATCTACATGAGAGCTGATGTCCAGAGCTTTCTATAACAGCTGGTCCCATGTTTGTAGCACCTTCTGTTGCTAAATGACACGCCTTCAAACATGGACAAGGTTCAAGGTTCAGAGGTCAATATTTCAAAGGAGGAGTGATGGATCCTCTTCAGACTGACACATGTTACTGTGGAGGTTGAGACCTTTCCAACGATATGTTTGATATAGACCTATGACAATATTTTAATTTTCACATATCATGGATATGCAGGTGATACTTTTTATTGTCCCTGGAGTGATATCTGCCTTGAGTTCAAATTCTTCACACATAACACTTGACATGTTGTTTTATCATACAGCTGACATATACTTACAATAAAAAGTGATATGTAGCCAGACTGAAGCACATCACACAGCCACAATCTATTGCTCATCTTTCACAAACAGTGACAAGAGCAACCTACACACAACCCTATATGCATCATATCATGAAGCTATTGCAAAACCCCTGCAGCCTCAAGCAACATTATTTAAAGTTGTAATTGAGGTAGGTCCGAATAGGCCTATAGTTTAAGACCAAAATAATATGATTAAAATAAAGAAATGAATACCATGATAACATCTAAATAAATGTTGATAGATGTAGCGTTATAGTTAAAAAATATCAATAAACATAAAGCCATCCAGCTTCCCTGGCCGAAATAGACCGAAGTAATAACAGTAAAAGAAATACATAAAAACCATGATACGATCTGGTGAATAAATGTTGATAAAAACAGCGATTATTGGGCTAAAAATACCAATAATAACGCAGCTGTATCCAGCTTCTCTGCTGCAGCCGATTGGCAGAAAGAAACGTGCTCCAATCACGAACGATACTTCCCATTAAAATACATTAGTTTAAAAAACGTGACCCCATCACGTAAATCTTCACAATTACGTGATGGTATCACGTTCTAATAGATACATTTTCGTGATTATATCACAAACTGACGTGAGACTGGGTTGCCACAATCAGACAGAACATGTTTGCAAGAGCATTCCACTGCATTTCTTGTCGTATAAAGCCCCTATCAGACCTTTTGCGTTCATCGGTATCGTCCCAGAGGGGCATTTTGTGGTGCAACAAGGCGTACATGAGACAATCAGACACACAGCACAACAAAAGGAAATCCACATTACTGTACGTTGGTGACGCCCCTTTGGAAATGAGCTGTGAAGGAACCTTCCCCAGACCCACTCTCACTCTGGTGTCAACCAGGCTAACAATCATCAATCACTAATAAAAATCTGAGCAACAAGTACCATCTGAAACTGTAATGTAAACATGAACGCTACTGTCTTCATAATCTATCTTTTTAATAAACTGTCTGTACACTTACAAAGTTCTCAATGCTTCGGTTCATTATGCTACCGTTGAAGTGTGGTGCTATTTTGAGCCTTGTTAGTGGTATAAAATAGTGATTTACCATCTGCCCCGAAAGGTAGCATTAGCAGCTATCCACCGGTTTGCGGTAGCTTGTATAAAGCTAGAGACACATTCGATTAGCATGGCAACATATCCCAGATAACGTTTGGCTCGGTACACATTTGTTATTAACCCCTAGGTTCATTTTATGCCAGAATTGTCCATTAAGTCAGCGACATTAAGTAACAGAAAAGATGACAGTTTACGTGACGCAGTAGAAAAAGATCAGACATTACTAGGAGTTCCTGTAATGGCAAAAATACTTTTAAAGCACATTCTTTTATTAGGATTAATTTGTTTACTGTATGTGTTAACTTAAGAAAATGGTTTCTAACAGATGAACAGCTAAAACTATAAACTTTGATTAAATGAAGACTGAAGTGTCTTTTTCTTTACTGACGTGTGTTTAGAACAAGTTTAGATTAGGCACCGTAAACAATATCCTACAGTGTCTCTAAAACAGTTTTGTTATTCCCCGGCAGCTGAGACTGCGAAGATGTTATGTCTTCTCGTTTCAACTAGGCCAAAAGGCGTGACATGACTCTTTGCTTTTTGTTTGTGTAAGCTGGGTTTTTGAAGGAAGCCAAGGAGGGGGGTTGAAAGTGACCATTTGTTGTTTTTCTATATTGTGACTGCCTGTTTGATGGGGAATCAGAGCGCTCTTGCATAGCCACCGAGGTGGCTGTGTTATAGCGTTTCTCCATTTGCAAATGAGAATAAACACTCAATAACCAGACTTTGGTTTCTGCTCGATGGTCTTCATTTGTTTCACTACAAGCTTTAAACCTTTTATTTACTTACACTGTGTTAATAGGAATTATTTCCACGACATTCTGGCTTCGTGTTGATTGTAAAATTAGACCCTTAAAACCTAAAGCCTGTGATCCCTCATATGATACAGCCAACATCCAGATATGCCATGACACCACGTTGGCTCTCTGTTTGGTAGAGGTGGTGGCGATCCTGATGTAGCTGAAGATCTAGGCTATAACAATGTTCTGTTGAACTGTGATTAGTTTCATGAGATCAGCAGCTCAACAACTCATGCAACCTTTTAACTAACCCAAACTCTTCCATCTAGTTACTGCTGCTGTTCACTGTCCACTGGCCACCAGAGGTCACTGTCTCTCAAATAATTGTCTTTTTCCACATATAATTCCTAACACTGGCCTCATAGGACATTTATAACTACTGTCACATTCAAATGTTCTGAATTTACAATCGTTTTTTATTTTCTACCCAAATAACAAATTGCCCTTTTGTTGTCCCTTTGACAGACAGTTTGTTAATTTTGTTTTTCATTTGGGTTACATTACATGTCATTTAGCTGACACTTTTATCCAAAGCGACTTTCAATTAAGTGCTTTCAACCTTGAAAGTGCAAACTCTAGACAACAAGTAGTAAGTACAAGTACATTAGCTTTAAATAAGCTAAATTACAAAGAGCCATATGAAAGTGCAGTTTTTTATCATTATTTAAAAAAAAATGTTTTCGAGGTGCAGTCGGAAGAGATGTATTTTTAGCCTTCGGCGGAAGATGCGTAGGCTTTCGGCCGTCCTGATGTCAATGGGAGCTCATTCCACTATTCAGGAGCCAAGACAGCAAACAGTCGGGATTTCGTTGAGTGATTAGTTGTCCCTCGTTGTGAGGGGGCAGCAAGCAGGTTGGCAGATGCAGAGCAGAGTGGGCGGGTTGGGGTATAGTGTTTGACCATGTCCTGGATGTAAGCTGGGGCCCTTTCGTGACCCTTTATGCAAGTACTATGGGGCTTACCCACTGTTACTAGCAGCTCTGCTTGGCTTAGCTCGGCTCGGCCTCGGTGCCCCGTCCTCCTTTTTCCATTGCAGATTTAGTGTCATGAGCACTCTCTCTCCCTGGTAGCAACATTAATTGCATTCAATTCTCTGCCACTCTGCTCACTCTCTCCCTACTCTGCCTAACGAGTTCCACCTGGCTCCGCCCTGCTCTGCTCTTGTTACCTGGCCAGCTGCACTGCATTTCCCACTCACCATCCTCACCTTGCCTCACTCTGTTCTAATTACTCTGCCAGCTGAACTGCATTTCCCCACTAACCTCTCCCAGTATATCAAGCCCTGTTTTTCAGCCAAACCCTGTCAGATCATCTTCAAACCCGGACCTGTAACCTGCCTGTCTGCGCTCTGACTCCTGTTGGTGATACCTATCCTTTCTTGACTGCCTCCTTGTTCTACTGCCCCGTCTATTCCGACCTGCCTTCTGGACCTCGACTACTCTCCGATCTTCAGCCCCTCCGTTCTCCGACCACCAGATGAGCGAGCCCAGACGCTTCACCACCCTCAGCCCGATACGCCGCTCCATCACTGGGGAACACACACACTAGCACTTGGACTGGACACCCCCGGACATTTGGTGACCCCCGGAGCACAGATACCCACAGGACCCTGAAAAACTCCAGTGTCCCAAGTACCCCTGACACCCCTGGTACTCCTCTTCCCGCCTGTAACCTCCAATAAAGAACTCTGAATTTGAACTTGCGCTCTTGGGTCCTCTTCTGTTCGTGACAGAATGATCTGACCATCATGGACCCAGCGCACTCCCTGACCACGATGGAAGAAGAGCCAGAGATGACTGCCCTACAGCGACTGGAACGCTCTGAGGGAGACATAAATCGGATGGCTGGCGACATCGCTTCTCTTCTCCAGCTATTCATCCAGCAGCAACAACAGTTCCAACTGCAGCAACAACAGCTAGCCCAAGCCCTGCAACTACTCTCAAACCCGGCTACTCCACCTGCATCCCCCCCTGGTCCTTCTGTTCCTGTACCACCGACACTCCTTTATCCCTCCGCTGGAGGTCCCAATGCTGCAGGCCCGGCAGTGCTGCCACCAGATCCCCACGCTCCTGAACCAAAGATTGGGAACCCGGAACGTTTTGATGGCAACCAGAAGCAAGTAAGACCATTCTTGTGCAGCTGCCGAATCCAGTTTGCACTACAGCCCAGGACTTTCTCTACAGAGGGAGCCAAGGTGGGGTATGTCATCACACATCTCACCGGTCGAGCTCGGTTGTGGGGAACGGCGGAATTCGACCGGCAAACCCCAGCCTGTGCCTCCTTCAGTGCCTTTGAGGAGGAGATGTTAAAGGTCTTTGACCTAGGCTCGCCTACAGCCGAAGCGTCACAAGCTCTGCTCACCATCCGTCAGGGCAATCGGACAGTGGCAGACTTCTCCATTGACTTTCGTACCCTGGCCAGTCAAAGCTCGTTTAACCCAGAGGCACTGGTGCAAGCCTTCCTCCATAGCCTGGCGGACTATATCAAAGACGAGCTTGTTTCCCATGACCCGCCCTCAACGCTTGATGCCGCCATTGACCTTGCCGTCCGCATTGACCGCCGTATACAGACCCGGAGGAGGGAGAAGGGCCGTCTCAGTCAACCTGCCATCCGCACTCGGGTCGATACCGCCTCTGTCCAGCCCCTGCCTGTCAAGTCCCATAGCCAACTCAATCAGCCTGAGCCCATGGAGATCCGGGTGAGCTCAACAGACCTTCAGTCTCCCTCCATCCGAAAAACCCTGCTTCATCTCCGCCTTCAGCTTTCTGACAAGACTCATACATTGGCCGCCCTTGTGGATTCCGGAGCCGAAGCAAACATCATGGACCCTGAGCTTGCACAGCAACTGGGTGTGAACCATCATCAACTGACACAACCCATTCCTGCACGAGCCCTGGATGGGCATCATCTTGGCACTGTCACTCATATCTCCGCCCCTGTGACAATCCTGCTGTCAGGAAACCACCAGGAGTCCATCCAGTTTCACCTCCTACACTCACCTGGCCAACCACTCATTCTTGGATACCCGTGGCTCCGTCAGCACAACCCCCACATCGACTGGGAGACAGGAACAGTCCGTGAGTGGGGAAGGAGTTGTCACCAGACCTGTTTAAAGGGGGCCACCCTGCCCGTTCTCCGGGAAAGATCTAGCGCTACCCCCGACATATCCAATGTTCCGGCCTGTTACCACAGCCTGAAAGAGGTGTTCAACAAATCCAAGGCGACATCTCTACCCCCACACAGACCCTATGACTGCGCAATTGATCTCCTGCCTGGCACAGCACCTCCCAAGGGTCGTCTGTATTCTCTGTCAGCCCCGGAAAGAAAGGCCATGGAGGACTACATTAATGACTCTCTTGCCGCCGGGATAATTAGACCGTCATCTTCCCCCGCAGGAGCGGGATTCTTCTTTGTCGGCAAGAAGGACGGTTCTCTTCGTCCATGCATAGATTACCGGGGTCTGAACGACATCACGGTTAAGAATCGCTACCCACTGCCCTTACTTTCGTCTGCCTTCGAACTGCTGCAGGGAGCCACTGTATTCACAAAGCTGGACCTTCGCAATGCCTACCATCTGGTGCGGATGAGGGAGGGAGACGAATGGAAGACAGCGTTCAACACACCAACCGGCCACTATGAATATCTCGTCATGCCCTTCGGCCTCACCAATGCCCCAGCAGTTTTTCAAGCCCTAGTGAATGATATCCTCAGGGACATGCTAAATACGTTCGTATTTGTGTACCTTGACGATATTTTAATATTCTCAAAGACTCTGTCAGAACACACGCACCACGTCCAGTTGGTCCTGCGCCGCCTGCTGGAGAACTCTCTTTTCGTGAAGGCAGAGAAGTGCGAGTTCCATGCCAAGACCGTTTCATTCCTGGGGTATGTGGTGACCGAGGGCAGCATTCAGATGGATCTCACGAAGGTGTCGGCTGTCACTTCCTGGCCAGTTCCTGAGTCTCGGAAAAAGTTGCAACAGTTCCTGGGCTTTGCCAACTTTTATAGGAGATTCATCAGAAACTATAGCACAGTGGCTGCACCCCTCACGGCGCTAACCAGCACTAAACAACCGTACCAATGGACATCAGCTGCTGATAAGGCCTTCAATATCCTCAAGACATGTTTCACTTCTGCTCCCATCCTCCAGATGCCAGATGCAGCAAGGCAGTTTGTGGTGGAGGTAGATGCTTCGGACGTGGGAGTGGGTGCAGTGCTTTCTCAAAGAGCAGCTGAGGATGGCAAGATGCACCCCTGTGCCTTCTACTCCCGTCGGCTAACCCCTGCCGAATGCAACTACGACATTGGGAACCGCGAGCTGTTGGCTGTCAAGCTCGCCCTTGAAGAATGGCGACACTGGTTAGAGGGGTCAAAGGAACCATTCGTAGTGTGGACAGACCACAAGAACCTGGAGTATATCCAAACAGCCAGGAGGCTGAACTCCCGTCAACAGCGGTGGTCTCTGTTCTTTACGCGCTTCAATTTCACGCTCTCCTACCGCCCGGGATCTCGCAACATCAAACCTGATGCTCTTTCCCGGATGTTTCAGAAGGACGAGACCACCGCCATGACAGCCCCCATTCTTCCCAGCCACTTTGTCGTAGCGGCCCTCACCTGGGAGATCGAGAAGCAGGTCATGGAGGCTCTTCGAGACCAGCCAGGCCCAAGCACCAGCGCCCCCAACCGTCTGTTTGTTCCAGCAAATCTCAGGTCACCTGTGATTCAGTGGGGGCACGAATCCCGTCTGGCCTGTCATCCCGGCATCACTCGCACCCTTCATCTGGTCCGCCAGCGGTTCTGGTGGCGGCGGATGAGACGGGATGTCCAAGAATTCATCCGAGCTTGTCCCACTTGTAACCGAAACAAGACCCCCAACCAGCCTCCTGCTGGGTTGCTGCAACCCCTACTCATACCCAAGAGGCCCTGGTCCCACGTTTCACTGGACTTTGTTACGGGCCTTCCGCCCTCTGACGGACACACAGTCATCCTTACCATTGTTGACCGCTTTAGTAAGATGACCCACTTCGTGCCCCTTCCCAAACTACCCTCTGCTAAGGAGACCGCCCAGGTGGTCCTGGAACATGTGTTTCGTATCCATGGCCTACCCCAGGATATAGTGTCAGACCGGGGCCCGCAATTCTCAGCAACCTTTTGGAAGGAGTTCTGTCATCTCCTTGGGGCCACCGCCAGCCTATCGTCTGGATTCCACCCGCAGTCAAACGGCCAGACTGAACGCATGAACCAGGAGCTGGAGAAGGCACTGAGGTGTGTGGCTTCCCAAAATCCCCGGGCCTGGGCTCAACACCTGCTCTGGGTGGAATATGCCCATAATTCACTCACCAGTTCCTCCACCGGGCTCTCCCCCTTTCAGTGTGTCTACGGGTATCAACCTCCACTGTTTGCCAGCCAGGAGGCGGATGCCACCTGTCCGTCTGCTCTTGCGTATGCCCGCCGCTGCCGCCGCACTTGGGCCCAGGCTCGCACTGTGCTCCTGAAGTCTGGAACCAGCTACGCCGTCGGTGCCAACCGACGGAGGACCCCAGCACCTACTTACCGGGTTGGTCAGAAGGTCTGGCTGTCTGCCCGGGATCTGCCGCTGCGGGTTGAATCACGAAAGCTGGCCCCTCGCTTCATTGGTCCTTTTCCTGTGCAGAAAGTCATCAGTCCAACGGCGGTTCGACTTCAGTTGCCCGCTTCCATGCGGGTCCATCCCACCTTCCACGTCTCCAAGGTCAAGCCGGTCCATGAAAGTCCCCTGGTCCCTGCAGCTCCGGCGCCACCTCCTCCGCGCCTCGTAGATGGCGGTCTTGTCTTCACCGTCCGGCGGCTGCTCCGCTCTAGGCGAAGGGGTAGGGGTCTCCAGTACCTCGTTGACTGGGAGGGATATGGTCCAGAGGAGAGGACCTGGATCCCGGCCAGGAGCATAGTGGACCGGACCCTTATCACTGACTTCCACCGACTACATCCTGATCAGCCTGCAATCCGTAGGGGCCGTCCAAGAGGGGTCCCTAGCCGTCCTGCCCGCCCTGCTTCCTGTCCTGTGCCTGACCCTGCTCCTGTCTCAGTGCCTGTCCTGTCTCCCGACCGTGACCCTCCAGCTCTTTCTGAGGATGAGGATATTCACTCGGACCGCTCGGAGGAGTTCTGACCCGCCGCCTGCTCCCCTCCACCCTCCCGGCATGATGTTGTTCTTGGGACTTCTGGAGCCGTCCCTTGGAGGGGGGGTTCTGTCATGAGCACTCTCTCTCCCTGGTAGCAACATTAATTGCATTCAATTCTCTGCCACTCTGCTCACTCTCTCCCTACTCTGCCTAACGAGTTCCACCTGGCTCCGCCCTGCTCTGCTCTTGTTACCTGGCCAGCTGCACTGCATTTCCCACTCACCATCCTCACCTTGCCTCACTCTGTTCTAATTACTCTGCCAGCTGAACTGCATTTCCCCACTAACCTCTCCCAGTATATCAAGCCCTGTTTTTCAGCCAAACCCTGTCAGATCATCTTCAAACCCGGACCTGTAACCTGCCTGTCTGCGCTCTGACTCCTGTTGGTGATACCTATCCTTTCTTGACTGCCTCCTTGTTCTACTGCCCCGTCTATTCCGACCTGCCTTCTGGACCTCGACTACTCTCCGATCTTCAGCCCCTCCGTTCTCCGACCACCAGATGAGCGAGCCCAGACGCTTCACCACCCTCAGCCCGATACGCCGCTCCATCACTGGGGAACACACACACTAGCACTTGGACTGGACACCCCCGGACATTTGGTGACCCCCGGAGCACAGATACCCACAGGACCCTGAAAAACTCCAGTGTCCCAAGTACCCCTGACACCCCTGGTACTCCTCTTCCCGCCTGTAACCTCCAATAAAGAACTCTGAATTTGAACTTGCGCTCTTGGGTCCTCTTCTGTTCGTGACAATTTAGTACCGCCTCAATCATAAGTCAATGTGAAAATAGAAAATAAACAAATAAATTACCCATTTCCTAGTATAGACATTCTCTTGAATTAACGGCACCCCTTCTTCCCTCCACAACCATCCTTTTAACCGTACCTTGAGATGTGTTAAAGAGGCTGCCTTCACAACATAATGACAAAGAAAACAGGTCATAACTAAACCAATGAGACAGGACTAGACCCCCCCCTGTGATGTGGCCAGACGCACACATTCCCCCCTCCCACCCATAAACATTTATACATTCATTCAGCAAGCTATAAATCAAAGCATGTATTACATATTGCGTTTTTTTCAGCCAAAGCAGTGAACCTGGTTGGCCATTTGTTTCTATATGTTAACAGGTCACTTTACTGCAGCACAAATAACCAGGCTTCAGATGATCCCACACTGAGCTGGAAAATCCTCAAATGCTGTTTTTACTTGGAAATGATGTGTCCACATGAGCATATTCAGGTTGCTTTTGTGAAGATTTTAATTGGACCAGCAATATATTTATCATCCTTAGTTTTCTGTCTGGTGGGTTTGGTTGCAGAGTTATGGACGGTCTTTCAGTTCACAGATCCAGTTGCGTGACGAGTTACATGATGAATCATTCAAGCTGTTTTCTGAATTGTAATGATATGTGTTACCACAGTTCTCCCTTTCCCCACCGTTAGGCTCCCTGGAATCCCAGTAGCTGAAACAAAGATCTTTTATCAGAGAACACAACCCAAGAAGTACAAGATAGTGATTTAGTCTGAATGGACCAAATGAAAAAAATGTGTGAACCTTTTGGTCAGTGGAGTCCCATCCACCCATTTCCACGTCCCCTCAGTCTCTGAGTCAGTCAGGCCAATCCACATGATCTTCTTAAATTTTCTTGTAAAATCCTTGTGTTAAAAAGAGTAAGAAACTTTAAACAATATAAAAGAATATTTCCAACATTCACACCTATTGCCGCATTGATCTTTGCATTCATTCAACATTTGTATTCTTTATTCTAACCTATGTTTGACACACACACACACACACACACACACACACACACACACACACACACACACACACACACACACACACACACATACACACACGTACCAGTTCTTCTTTGCTGTTGATAATCACCAGGTCTGCACCCTTTTGAAGACAGTCATCTCTACTCTCTTGCCAGGTTTTGTCGATACAAGAAATGTAGTAGAAACTACCGTTGAAATACTCCCATCCGTTTTGAGCTTAGTGAAAACAGAAAGAACCCAAATGACAACAAAATTAACAAATGGTCTCCTCAGTCACTGAAAAGAAGAGAGGGCTGCCTACAAGAGAAAAAGAACTTGCATGCTTGCGGGACAATAATGGCATCTCTTCTACAGAAAGTTGCCAGATTTGTTGCTAGTTGTTTGTTTTTTTTAACGTTGCTAACACTGGGTTTCCACAGGCAGCGCTTTCCAACTGCAACTCTGCTGTCTTTGCAAGTCCTAAAGTTGACTACATTTTTGGAGAGCGGTGAACATGCAGGCACTTTCAGCAGCTTTAGATCATAACGCTTTCCTCACAGGGAATGAATTGAATTGCTCCGCTCTGCCATTATGTCAGCTGGCTGTGGAATCCAAGCATTAGTAACAGGGTCTAAAAAGTCCCTAAACATAGTGACAAAGTCGCTAAGTTGGCAACACTAACAACAACCATAGCAAAGCACTGAGCTGATCATAAGCCGTAAACAGGCAACAGGCTGTAAACTCTCACAGACTGCAGTAAAATGTTTCTAAAACCTGAATACTGTAATACCAGCATATCACACTTCTTAATCAGACAATGCTATATTTGGAAAAAGGATGTATTCTGTATATACAAACGGAACATGTTTACATGACCTGTGTCAAATTCAGAATATTGTCATTCAGAATAATAGTGCAATATTAGTGTGCATTAGTGTGTGGTTTTAAGGGTTTAATTTCACTTTCACAACCAAGAACACAAAGCAGGAACTCAATAATGTCTTCTTATTCTAGAGGGTCACATCAACTTTCTTCTTTTGTGTTACTTAATGTTGCTGACTTAGACAGACAGTCTGTTGTGTTCTATCTTTATATGTCTGCTGCATTCTACCACTAGGCGGCACCGTTGGAAAGCAGGTATTAGTTGAGACCCTGAGTACAGAGAGTGAGAGAAGAAGACGGCGACTACTGAATGTTCCGGGCTTTGCTGCCATGCTTGCTATTAAGAACTTCTGTAATAATGTAATGCTTCCTGTTGAAGTAAACAGCACTTGTTGAACAATAAGTAAATAGTGGTGTAACGGACTATAGTTGATCCGTGGTCCGTACGGATCAATACTCACGGTTCAGAATGCACGTGAACCGCGGATCAATTGCAAAGTTTAACCATAATAACAGTGTGAAATACCTTTTTACTGTCGCTGTTATGTAAAATAGGCTCATAAATCTCTATGAATGGTTACCGTGAAAAGATACAGGCAACGGCATTTTCTGTTCACGTGAACGGCACATAGAAAAATCTGGTGCTAACATGGCACCGATGCCTAAATGACCAGCACCAGAATAGCCAGATAGATGACAGGGTGTTTATTTCCTCTTCGTCATCTAATACCGTTTAATTAGCTTTCTTGTAACTGCATCAGTGATCACTAGTGATCCTCAGATGATTTGTTTTGGGATCTTATACTCTGATGCCTGTACTACGAATCAACCTAACAACCGCGGTCCCGCATAAGCTGTGTCACGACGGTGGTTATCAACTAAATTTAGTTCAATCAACCCAGGGTTCCCCAATCCAGCGACATATAAAAGTGGCGGTGTTTGCACAGCATGACCAATCACAAACATCTACCAGAGACGCATATTTTACATTATAAGAGCAAACTATAATTCTACATGAATATGAAGAACAGAGACACGGGTTTACAGGCACTCTCTTTACTCTCTCTCTCTGCCCACCACATCTTCTAAGAACAGTGACGCCGTTATCAATCGAGTAATGATTGGTCAGTAGACGGCGCTTTTACACTGGTTGATCTCTAATCTCCAACATAACCTGCTCCCGACCAGGTATGCGTTCAGCACAAGTTCCCACGGCGATTTAACGCGTTAACAAGTGATCCACCATTGTGATACACAAAACCCTGGATTGAACCCGAAATTACCTCGTTAACGCCAAATCTTGCTTCGTAGTACAGGCCTCAGGTCTTATCCTTATGGTCCGTATCATTAGCTTTTTGTAACTGCATCAGTGATCACTAGTGATCGTGAGATGATTTGTTTTTGGATTTTATATCTCAGGTCTTATCTTTATGGTCTCAAAATGATCTGATGTCACTGAAGCTGGAGCCAAACATAGTCATAATCAGTTTTCTGCCTTAATCAATCAAATTCTCTAATTCAGGTAATACAGTTAGTGCACTATGCCACCAAATCAAACCACCAACAGTGGGTTATCATATCAATCCTGTCCTCCCTGAGTGTCATATCTAACACTTTGAACCCTTATATTTGCCTAAGATTGGATTTCCATCCCTTTGGATCCAGGTCCTGGTTATTGATTTCTTCATCATCATACTCACCATAGATGGTTCTCTTCAACTTGTCTCTCTCTTCAGTCAGATGTTTGACGCTGGCCTCAACAGCTGGTTGGGAGGTTCCCAGAATCAGATTAGTCCATGATTACAGAGACAGTTCACTTTAACACATCATGTATATGGTTCATTCATCTATTAGTAGTTTAATACTTGTAAACAGTTACCTTTTACAGGTTCTAATAAGCCCCTACGTCATCTAGCATCATGGGACCTAATCATACCTGTCAAGTATCCCATTTTGGCTGGGAAAGTCCCGTATTTTTCCCTTCTTTCCCGCCATCCTCCCGTATTAGTATTTTCCCGTAAATCTCCCGTATTTTAACCTGCGTTATAAAAAATAATTATACCCCGGGACCGGGCGGAGTAAAAAAAAAACAACATTCCCAATCTGAGCTCTGTCTGCCTCGCGATAACTGCCACCTGCAGTAGCCTACTACCTTTTATATACTGTCTGTGCCTACTACAGGTACTGTAGGTGGCAGTTGTCGTGAGGTTAGTGTGTGAGGTCAGATGATGAGTGAAAAAAACAGAGACGGATGATGGACGCTACGACAGAGACGGAAGGCACTCCTGCCAAAAAACAAAACCCTCATGTAAATACCGCGATCAATGGGACAGCAAATTGACTTTTCTGAAGAGGAGCAGGGTGGGGGACAGTCACACGTTTTTTGCAAGTTCAGAAAGGGTGTTTAGCATGATATGAAAGATTGTTACAGAGAATAGGATGACGTTAGACAACAGAACTGTTTCAACTCTACTCTCATGTAAAATGAACCACTCTGGCCCAGCCCACAAATACACTCCTTCCAAAACAGTCTTAAAGAATGCAAAGTCTGTAACAAATTTGTACAATAACTCACTAAAATGAAATGAAAAGAAAAACTGTAAAAGAAAAGCAATATGAAATGAAAAGAATGTGTGGAATGAAAATAAAATGTAAATGTAAAGACAAGCAATGTTATAAATTGTAAATGTTTTCAGCATTCTGCATCAAGTGGTGGTTTTAGCTTTCTTGTACACCTGTCTTAAAATGTAAGGGGTAGCCTACTGGTGCTTGGTTGGAGTGGTGGGACTGCTCGCGGTGGGCGCCGGAAAATTTCCCTTATTTTCAAATCCAAAACTTGACAGGTATGGACCTAATTTACTGGCTGACAAATGTAACTGGCTAATCAATTTATAATTATATAATAAAAAATCACTTTTCCACATTTCTTACAACCTCACCTTCTTCTTACACATTTTAACCAGCTCCAGTTTAGCTTTATCAGTAGCTTTAAATATTCCACATATTTTTTACATTAGTGGTGCTATTTAACTTGTCAATTAAATTCATACCAATCAAAACCATTCCCACTTATCCAAGTATTGTCAGAAACTACAAGAAAATCATAATATTTGCCAGGATCTTTCCATGTAAAAATGATCACTTTTATTTGCCCAATATAAGACTTGCACCCTTCTGGATCCAAACTCTGATAATTGAATTATTCAATATCTTATCTTATTCAATAAACACGATTAAAATGCTGACAGCTAAATGGTGAAAAGGTGTGACTGTCTTTCACTGTAGTGCAGGGGTCTTCAACGTTTGTTAGGCCAAGGACCGCTAAGCTGAAGGAGAGACAGAGCAGGGACCCCCTACACTGTATATTTATTGTATGAAATTAAGTTGCATGTTAAACTCGGCCGGATGGATGAAAATGAATAGATATATATTATGTATACATCATGTTTTAATGTTAAACATGTGGAAGGCACAGTGAATCCTTAAGCTTACCTCTATGGCTAATATAGCTACTTTACCTATATATAGTACACTTATCTTCAATGTGTAAATACATTTTTTTTTTTTATAAAAAGGCCAAATTATCTTTCCTAATAATAGGATGGATTCACGTCATTGTATATTTTCAGACATATTTGAATTTTTGAAAAAAGAAACTTTCAATAAAATTTTTTAGACAGGATTTGGCGGCCCCCTGCACTTACTCTGAGGACCCGCTAGGGGTCACGGACCCCCTGTTGAATATCTCTGCTGTAGTGGATTCCACTATCAGGACGTCAAACAGTCTGCCGCTAAAGCTATGAGCTAAAACTAGCACTTGGTCACTGCTGTTGTCGGAAAAACGACTTAGGTGTGACTAAACGTTGTGTGTACTTGAAACTGGTAAACTTTGTTCAAAGTTATTGTAAAATACCCTGTTCTCCTCTCTTTTTACCATTTAACAGCAATTTACTTCTGAAAGAAGGTATTATTGTTCAAAGTTATTATTATCTTCATGAATAATTTAAATTCCCCGCTTGTTTGTGCTGATCCGAAAATGTATCCGATCCGTGACTCAAAACCGTGATCCGGTCCGAACCTTGAGTTTTGTGATCCGTTGCACCCCTAATCATAATATTTACCGGGAACTTTCCATGTCAAAATTATAACTTTTATTTGCCCATTGTTAGACTTCCACTAGCCTAGAAATCTAGACGCACCCTAGGGGCAGCAAATTGAATTTTCAAGCCAACTCTCCGTTGGCTTGCAAGCTGGAACAAACTCTGAAAAACTCTGATCAGGCCAATCACATCATGTCTAAAGTCGGTGGGTGGGCTTATCGCTGCTGCTGCTGCTGGCAAACAGCGGTCTTCTGGAAGACTTGGAGTTCAGCTTTTCTTTGAGAAAAGAACAAAGTACGGCACTGAAGTCATTCTTATTGAAGGAAGATGTGTTCAGAGTTTTTCCGACCGGATATGGCAAAGGTTTAATCTATCAACTAGCTCTGCCACCTTCTTTGTTGCTCTACCTGGTTGTAGAGCTGTCCTATTGCATGCAGAGGTAATTTGAAAGACAACCGTTAATCCCGCCCGTCGGGCAACTAGTGGTGTTCGTGTGGGTGTTGTACCGCGAAGGAATCACCGGTCCTCCGGAGGACATCCTCCAGACCAGCGGGAGCTCTCGTGAATGTTGTCGGCAGAGAATACTACTCTCCAACGCCAGATGGATCGCACACAAAATGGATATATATCATATATATGCTACAAATACACACGGGACTGCTGTATGATGATTATTACCAAAGCCTGACTGAACACTCTCTCGTCCCAGACGACAGCTAGCTAGCTAGCAGCTAACAGGGTAGGTGAATGTTGAAAATGCATCTTGTTGTCATGTAAGGACCCTGTTCATGTTACACAGACATTTTAATTGCATTTTGTGTCTGTTAAGGTACACAAAGGCACTATTTCATTTATGCCCCCATAACTGCTGTTTAGCTAAGTGGGAGCGGTGGGCATTAGCTGCAGCAGCTCCGTCTAGGTAGCTGATGTTGCGCTAACTGTTTTTGCTATAGACAGGTCTCACATAGTTATATTTAGCAAGATTAACGTAAAAATTGTCCGGAGTTCTCCTTTAATGTACACCCCTTAAGATCTAAACCATGATTATTGGAGTAGTTCATCATCGTACTTACCAAAGTTGGTTCTCTTAAACTCGTCTCTCTCTGAAACTGTCATTATGAGAGGAGAGGTTATCATTATTTTCAACAGAGTCAGATTAATAGTAGTTTGTTTAGTTTAACTTTAGGAAGACAAACTTCTTGTATTCTCTAAGAAACAAAGAGCCAAGGTGGTGTCAATGACACATCTGTGTGTTGGCTGTATCATATGAGGGATCACAGGCTTTAGTGTTTAATGGTTTAATTTCATTTTAACAACCAAGAACATAAAGCAGGAACTCCAAACAATAATGTCTGATCTTCTTCTACAGCGTCACAAACAACTTTAATCTTTTGTTCCTTAATGTTGCTGACTTGAAAAGAAACTGTAAGACAATGGTATTTAACTAGGAACTTTACAATATTGCCCAATATTGGACTCTCAGTCTCTCTTTTAATTTCAGTGTAATAATTTGACAGTTTATATTGTCCAACCCTACTGCACAGTCATAATAATATGTTTCTAAATGCTCTTAGAGCAAGTGATCGTCATAACTTGTAAGATAATTACTTTACTGGAACTGAGGTGGTTTCCGTTTTAACTTTCCTGTTACAGAAGTGAGATGCTAAATTAGTAACACAATGAGATTTTTGATAGATAATCATCAGTAAGATGGATTTAAAGAGTAAGTGGGTAAAGGCAAATAACAGAACAGCTGGAACAGTCTGGTAAGTTCAGAAAAGGACATCACTTTACTGTAATGCAGCCTTTAAAACCAGGAAAAGAAAACACTTATACCATTTTACAATAACCAAAATCTGAGATGATGAAGTGAGATGCTAAATTAGTAACACATTCATAATACTCACAGAGAGAAAGAAGAAGGAAAATGATGACAGCAGCTAGTAGCACACACAGGAGTCCAAGGATCACAGCAGCCAGCCTGAACCGTTTAATACCTGTAGAACACACACACACACACACACACACACACACACACACACACACACACACACACACACACACACACACACACTCTCACACACACACACACAATCAGATCAAACTTTTAAACCTTTTTAACCTCGGTTACATTGACTTACATTCATTTTGTGGACTCCACAATTCAGTTCAGTACTACAGTTTACTGTGTCTTTTCCCGTCTTCAGAAAGTATTTACTATAATGTGTTCAGAAAGAATGAACTGATTTTGCTTTACCTGGACTTACTGTAGTAAACATCACACTCCTATGAAAATTAAGTCAAACAAATAGGTAGTATGTGGGTAGTAAAAGGTAGTAAAAGATGTAAAAATTCATAATAGGTTAATCAAATGAAAAGATGTTTAATAAAATAACAAAATTACTGTTTTCATATCTGCACTTAACACTGAGATTGCTTTGCTTTCTTCTGAGGATTTATTTCTAAAACATTGTTTTAAATTATACTTTCTATGGCCTGAAAGTTTCCAACTGAATGTAGAAGATAAGATTACTGTTAACATTGTTGTCCATGTCGCTTTTTAAAACTGTACCTTGTCTTTGTTAAACTGTAGGATTTGTGTCTCACCGGGCTCTGCAGCAGCCACTTTCCTGTCTTCATCAGAGAGCATCTTTGATTCAACACTCCTGGCTGAGGCATCATGGACGTTTGCATATACATTATCTTCTTCATGGTAAACCATCTTCATATTTTAGCCACTGGAGAGTGATGAAGGTGTTGGTCGAAGTGTTTTCTTTAAATGATGCTGATCTCTGATCAGATTCTTCTTTTAGGTTTCTCTCTGCTTACACAGCAACTCTCTCTCTAATGCTTCAGTTAAAACCGCTGCAGATCAGATCTTTGGGTAGCCGGAAATTCTCACATAGAAGGGAGCAACCTTTCTCTCAGCTTTATCATTCATGTTGCATATTAGTGATAGAAACTGCATGATCGTATGAGTTTTCTACTTTCATCACCATGAACAACCTCTAAATTCATTCTACACTTTAGTCTGCATCGTGTTTGTTACCTACTGTCTTTATTAAACCAGCATTCTTATATTATACATACTGTAATGGAAAATGATATAATGCATTTACTTTAATAAAATGATGAAACTGACAAAGTCCAGGAATTTTGGACCGGGATATATGATAACCTATGTTGGACTGCGGTGACCCAGGTTCCATTCAGCCCAAGATTATTAGTTCTGGGAGATGGGTCAATCCTAAGAGAGATGGATAAGCACATAAGCAGCTGGGTCCAGACTAGTTTAATTATAGCTAGACAGAATATTTTAAGAGGATGGAAGAATGAAGGGGTGCCATCTATCCAGGAGTGGGCTTGTGAGATGACTAGGGTGGGGGAGTTTGAAAAGATGTCACATAAACGGTTTGACAGATTGGATGTCTATACTAGAAAATGGGGAAAGTAGCTGACTTTCCTGGAGGGCTCCTAAGAAGCTTTGTGCTGGAAAGAGACGTGTATGATGGGCTTATGGTGTTTTCATTTAAACATAGCTTCAGCATTTGGTTTCTAGTTTATTGTCTATTTTGTTGAATGGTCTGGAACGTTGTAGTTACTCTCATCTTTTCTTCATTAGGTGGGTGGTGAGGTTAAAATAATTATGTGACGTTACATCTGCTGCTGTGTGTACGTGGCTGCACTCTGAATGAACTTGCTACATGGTGTATGGCTGAACTTTAAGGGAACTTATGCTCTGACATATGACATATCATTTTAGATCTGCCACATCTGCATCTTCCACTTAGTCATGTAAAACTGACCAATGACACAGATTATGTTAGATCTACCACATGATCTACAACATCTGTATCTTCAACCCAGTCTCACAGCAGTTCATGAAATGTTCACGTAATTTAATCTATTGATTCGTGTACATGGACACGTTTATCTCTTTTTTTCGTGATGGTCAGCACGTTTCAATGGGAAGCATATTTCATCTTCACAGCAGGATTCTTTCTGCCAGTCGGCTGCAGCAGAGAAGCTGTACATATTTGCTATTATTGATATTTTTGGCCCAATAACCGCTGTTTTAATCAACATGTATTCACCAGATCTTAGCATGGTTTATATGTATTTCTTTTAATGTTATTATTTCGGTCTTATTGCCAGGGAAGCTGGATGGCTTTATGTTTATTGATATTTTTAATAATGCTACATCCGTCAACATTTATTTAGATGTTATCACGGTATTCATTTCTTTATTTTAATAATATTATTTTGGTCTTATTACCGGTGAAATATTACAGTAAATAAGACAGAACAGTAGGTTATGATATGAGCTGAGCTGGGCGCATTGAAAGCACATCTCCCACAATGCAACCTGGCCATTCATATCAGAGAATCGGACAGTGAGCAACAACACATTGCTCAGCTTTGTTCCAGTAAGTTATGCAGCGTAATATCGTTTAAAAAAATCAATAAAAAAGTAATAATTACTACTCTGCGTTTGTGAAAGATTGGTGCATGTTGTATGTGAGAATTTATACAATAAAAATACCAATAATGAAAAAATTGTATATATATATATATATATATATATATATATATATATATATATATATATATATATATATATATATATACAATTTTACTGTTCTGTCATATTTACTGTAATATTTCACCGGTAATAAGACCAAAATATTATTATTAAAATAAAGAAATGAATACCGTGATAACATCTAAATAAATGTTGACGGATGTAGCATTATAGTTTTAAAAATATCAATAAACATAAAGCCATCCAGCTTCCCTGGCAATAAGACCGAAATAGTAACATTAAAAGAAATACATAAAAACCATGATAAGATCTGGTGAATACATGTTGATTAAAACAGCGGTTATTGGGCTAAAACTATCAATAATAGCAAATATGTACAGCTTCTCTGCTGCAGCCGACTGGCAGAAAGAATCGTGCTGTGAAGATGAAATATGCTTCCCATTGAAGCGTGCTGACCATCACGAAAAAAAGAGATAAACGTGTCCATGTACACGAATCAATAGATTAAATTACGTGAACATGCTGTGAGACTGGGTTGAAGATACAGATGTGGTAGATCATGTGGTAGATCTAACATAATCTGTGTCATTGGTCAGTTTTACATGACTAAGTGGAAGATGCAGATGTGGCAGATCTAAAGTGATATGTCATATGTCAGAGCATAAGTTCACTTAAAGTTCAGCCATACACCATGTAGCAAGTTCATTCAGAGTGCAGCCACGTACACACAGCAGCAGATGTAACGTCACATAATTATTTTAACCTCACCACCCACCTAATGAAGAAAAGACAAAGCAGGAACTCAATAATGTCTTCTTATTCTAGAGGGTCACATCAACTTTCTTCTTTTGTGTTACTTAATGTTGCTGACTTAGACAGACAGTCTGTTGTGTTCTATCTTTATATGTCTGCTGCATTCTACCTCTAGGCGGCACCGTTGGAAAGCAGGTATTAGTTGAGACCCTGAGTACAGAGAGTGAGAGAAGAAGACGGCGACTACTGAATGTTCCGGGCTTTGCTGCCATGCTTGCTATTAAGAACTGCTGTAATAATGTAATGCTTCCTGTTGAAGTAAACAGCACTTGTTGAACAATTAGTAAATTGATTCTTGGAATCAGATTAGTCCATGATTAAAAAGACAGTTCACTTTAACACATCATTTACATGGTTTATTAATCTATTATTGATGAGTAGTTAGTTTAATACTTGTAAACAATAAAAAAAAAAAAACATCTAGCATCATGGGACCTAATTTGTGCTGGACTCAAAGTTTACTGGCTGACAAATGTGACTGGTTAATTCATTAATTTCCCTTTATTCATTTTCTGGCCACTTGGGGGCAGAAGACTTCTGGAACATGATAACACACACAACCATGACTTTGTGAAGTTGTTATTGGCTGATGTGTTAGCAAAACAATTTCCTTTATAGATATGCAACAGACACAGAGCAGCATTAACATTGATTTAGAGTAATGTATCTGTCCACATGATGAATCAAAGTCCCTGTTATCCACTCTTCTTTTAGCTTTGTTCTGCTCCTGTTTGTCACTTCACTGTTCTGTCTGAGAAATCATCTCATCAGTCCTCACTGACAGGATTTAACTGGGATATTTCACATTATATTTAACATGCGTAACACCTTTATTGACCTTTCTTGGACTTACTGTACACCCCTTAAGATCTAAACCCTGATTATTGGAGTAGTTCATCATCGTACTTACCAAAGTTGGTTCTCTTAAACTCGTCTGTCTCTGAAACTGTCATTATGAGATGAGTGGTTATCATTATTTTCAACAGAGTCAGATTAATAGTAGTTTGTTTAGTTTAACTTTAGGAAGACAAACTTCTTGTATTCTCTAAGAAACAAAGAGCCAAGGTGGTGTCAATGACACATCTGGATGTTGGCTGTATCATATGAGGGATCACAGGCTTTAGTGTTTAAAGGTTTAATTTCATTTTAACAATCAAGAACACAAAGCAGGAACTCCAAACAATAATGTCTGATCTTCTTCTACAGCGTCACAAACAACTTTAATCTTTTGTTCCTTAATGTTGCTGACTTGGAGAGAAACTTTAAGACAATGGTATTTAACTAGGAACTGTACAGGTACATTTGCCCAATATTGGACTCTCAGTCTCTGAGTCTCAGTCTCTCGACTAAAGAGATCAAAACATAATTCCCAAGATGGCTTTCTTAAATAAAATGTAGTAAATGTTTGATCAGGACTGTCACTGCCCAATGTGAGTCGAGTGCAGATGTGAGTTGCGCATGCTCAGATTTAAACAGTTTAAACGTGTCATACTGAGATTTGTGAAATCCATAAAATAATAAACTTTTCTCATTACAATCAATAACAGAAGATGGAAATCATTTCAAAAACGTTTCAGCCATCTATGATTGTTTGATTGCTAACTTGTAGCCAGCAGTGAACAAACTTCGTTATGTTGGTCCATTTTTATTGTATTGACATTACAGAAGTTTCTCGTTAGCAGGTTCTTGTAGGCTACTTGTCACAAAGGGATGCATGCACAACTCACATCTGCACTTGACTGACATCAGGCAAGGACTAAATATGATTAAGAGGTTTACTGTAAGAATACGGTGAGTGGTAAATGATAGTTGTTGTTTTTTTTAGAACACACACACACACACACACACACACACACACTCAGATCAAACTTTTTTCAGTCACATAACTAGCCCTAACCCTATGTTAGAAAAATTATGATTCACACACTTTTGTCTTATTAAAACTGTTTGCATGATAATGAGATATTATACTGAGTACTCTAAACAAGATACCATGGAGTCACTGCGTGTCCTTGCCTGAGCACGGTGCGCTGCTGACAATAGAACATGCACTCCTTGACCAGATAAGGGAGACGTCATTGTCTCTTACCAGACAACAACTGATGACATCAACTCTGTATTATGATTGTATAAATAAACCCACTGTTGGAGCCTTAGGTTAGTCACTTCTGTACTTATGCTGTGAGTACTGTAACTGATTCCTTGTGTTCACAAGTAAAAATTAACTTTACGATAGCTACGTATTGTAACTCCAGATTCTATAGGCGCAGCTAATACCTAATGTTAGGTCCCGGGGTTGAGACGTTTTGTAGGCCCCCCAACCCCTCGATTTATAGAGTCTCATTTTAAAAAAGTGTAATATCTATGTAATCTATATCACAAAATGCATTAGTTTCTTTCGAGGCATACAATAGTGAGTTTTCCCTCTTTGAGCCAGACATCACCATACTATTGTTATTAACATATCACTGAGTCCACCTGAGCATAAACACAACACACTTTATGTAACAACCACACAGCAACTTATGGTGATGATAAAACTAAAATGTGTGAAAGTATGATTTCAAACAATATTATGAAAAACATCACCAACCATCACCTGTCTGCACAAACATTGATAATAACTGATAACAGCATTAGCAAAGAACAGCAACAGATCAAAGTAGGAGCCTCTTCTCTGGCCTCAGCAAGCCCTGTGAACCAATCACATGCACCTGCTGGCAGGAGCTGGATTTTATATTTTTTAAATGATTACTAATTCGCTGTGTGACATTATTTATATTTTTGTATATCAAATAATATAGCCTACTAAAAATAAACCGTTATAGCTGATAGAGGTGAGAGTGAAAGTCCTGAAGATTTTCTTTCCCGCCCTTGCATCCAGCACAGGCTTTCAACTACATCCGCAGAAGCTGTATATAAACAGCGGACCCGTATCTCATCTCCCAACATCAACTTTTTCTTCAGCTAATGTTATAGGAGCAGGTAGCCCTAATCTTAGAGGGCTGCACCTATACTCATAGGATCTGGAGTTACAATACGTAACTAGAACTGCAAGCAGTTATGAACGGGGTCCAAGCCTCGTGCGCCGGTCCCCCCCGGCGCGGGTCGCCCCCGGCGACGCCGAGAGCCCGCGAAAACGGAGCCCGCGACAGGACAACCCGAAGCGCCGCTGCGGCGAGGCAAAAGTCGGGAAATTTGACCGAGTGCGAGCTCCAAAGTTCGTAGTGAAATGCAATTGCAAATTTCCTCTTCGTTGCGTAAAAGGCCCAAACGCTTCTACTTCGGTTGTAATGCCCCCTAAAGGGCGATCGTCGCCAAATCTGGTGAAGAGCTGCAGAGTGGCATGGCGAACAATAATCTCAAGTTTTGTGATGATAGCATTCACTGCTGCAGAGACATCCATTGCAAATTACTCCCATTTAAATGCATTGACTCATTTGCCAAAAGGCCTCTACGTTAATTATAGCGCCCCCTAACGGCCGATTTTCACCAAATTTGGTGGGAAGCTGCAGAGTGGCATGACAAACAAAATACTCCCATGGTTTGTGATGATAGCATTTAATGCTGCAGAGATATTTACATTGCAAAGTATTCCCATTCAAATGCATTGACGTATTTGCCGTAAAAGCCTCTACGTTAAAGCCCCCTAAGGGCCGATTTTGACCACATATGGTATGGAGGCTCAGAATGGGATGTTGAAGAAGACTACCTGGTTTCTTTTTGATAACTATTAATTTGGGCGAGATATGCCAAAGTTCGTGTTTTGTGGCTAGCTACAACAAATTTGTTTAGTTGTAAAGTGCGAACGGTGTAATGTAGCAAAATTCCTTTGATAACTTTTGGTCAGCTCCATACTCAGATGGTATCTACCAAGTTTCGTGCACATCGGTCGCATGGCCTAGGACGAGTACGAAAACTTTGTTTTGCGCATTGTGTGATTTTACGAAATAACTTCTTCGTGGAAATGGGATTACCCTGTATCATCAGATTCATATGGATTCAAGGAACAAGGAGATCTAAGAACTTCTCATCTGCAATGCAGACTGTGGGAGTTATACGCAAAAACATATTTAAATGCATTGACTTATTTGCCAAAAGGTCTCAACGTTAATTATAGCGCCCCCTAACGGCCGATTTTCACCAAATTTGGTGGGAAGCTGCAGAGTGGCATGACGAACAAAATACTTCCAGGGTTTGTGATGATAGCATTTAATGCTGCAGAGATATTTACATTGCAAAGTATTCCCATTCAAATGCATTGACTTATTTGCCGAAAAAGCCTCTACGTTAATTATAGCGCCCCCTAACGGCTGATTTTGACCAAATTTGGTGTGGACGTTCGGAATGGGATGTTGAAAAAGCCTACCTGGTTTCTTTCTGATAACTTTTAATTTGGGCGAGATATGCTAAAGTTCGTGTTTTGTGGCTAGCTACAACGAATTAGTTTGGTTGTAAAGTGCGAACGGTGTAATGTAGCGAAATTCCTTTGATAACTTTTGGTCAGCTCCATACACAGATGGTATATACCAAGTTTCGTGCACATTGGTTGTATGGCCTGGGACGAGTACGAAAACATTCTTTTTCGCACTACACGATTTTGCGAAAAAACTTTTTAGTATAAATGGACCTGTCCTATATCGTCAGATTCAGGTCGATACAAGGAACAAGTCCATATATAAATATTCGGTCTGCAATGTAGCCTTTCGGAGTTATATGCAAAAACACGTTTTACGTCATTGTAGCGCCACCTAGTGGTCCAATAATGTAATATTTGGTATGTCAGGTCCATGAACCATTGCACATCGACACTGTAAATTTTAAGTTGCTCACTTTAGTGTAAGTTGTAGATCCAAACATGGGACCCATAGGCCACGCCCACTTTGACGAATCAGTACGCCACTGTAGGCCTGGCCTCAAGAGTGGGCCTAGATGGTACGCACCAAATTTCGTGAAAATCGGATGAGCTGTTCATGAGATATTAACTTTTGGTACTTTTGGCGCCCCCTATTGACCAAATTTTGTAAAATTAGTTGCCTACACTAAGAGGCTCATGTGAAACAAGAATCTAAAGATTTGTGATGATATCATTTATTTTGGCCGAGATATGGCAACGTTTGTGTCTTCGTAGCTAGCTACACAAATTTGTTTGTGCGTAGTTTACGCAATTTTTATCTGAAAACAAATCTTTTGATAACTTTTTGTCAGGTTGGTCTACTGATGCTACAGACCAAGTTTCATGCAGATCCGTTGCACGGTCTAGGAGGAGTACGAAAAAGCAGGTTTACGATAAATCGCGATTTTTCACGCATAAAAGTCGTGGCGGAAATGGGCGTGGCCTATACCACGAGATTCAGCTGGATCCAAGGAAAGCGTGGATATGTGTATTTTTAATGTGCGATGTACGGTTTGGGAGTTATAAGGCCAAACGCGTTTTTTCTGCTATAGCGCCACCTAGTGGTGAAAGTGGCTGAATTTTTTCGTCCGAGGTCCCTGCAGGGTTTTGGACCAGACCTGAAAACGGCAACCTCCCACCATTTACGGTTTAGGCTGCAGTATCAGTTTTAGAGGCGGAAGAAAAAGCCGCAGAAGAATAATAAGAAACCTTACAATTTCAATAGGGTTCCACAGCCCTGCTGTGCGAACGGCGTAGCTTCGCTACCGCCGGTTCTCGCAACCTCGGGCTTGGACCCCTAACTAGAACTGCAAGCAGTTATGAACGGGGTCCAAGCCTTGTGCGCCAGTCCTATCCGGCGCGAGCCGCCCCCGGCGATGCCGAGAGCCCGCGAAAACGGAGCACGCGAAAGGAAAACCCGAAGCGCCTCCGCGGCGAGACAAAAGTCGGTAAATTTGGCCGAGTGCGAGCTCCAAAGTTCGTAGTGAAATGCAATTGCAAATTTCCTCTTCGTTGCGTAAAAGCCCCAAACGCTTCTACTTCGGTTGTAACGCCCCCTAAAGGGCGATCGTCGCCAAATCTGGTGAAGAGCTGCAGAGTGGCATGGCGAACAATAATCTCAAATTTTGTGATGAAAGCATTCACTGCTGCAGAGACATATCCATTGCAAATTCCTCCCATTTAAATGCATTGACTCATTTGCCAAAAGGCCTCTACGTTAATTATAGCGCCCCCTAACGGCCGATGTTCACCAAATTTGGTGGGAAGCTGCAGAGTGGCATGACGAACAAAATACTCCCAGGGTTTGTGATGATAGCATTTAATGCTGCAGAGATATTTACATTGCAAAGTATTCCCATTCAAATGCATTGACTTATTTGCCGAAAAAGCCTCTACGTTAATTATAGCGCCCCCTAACGGCCGATTTTGACCAACTTTGGTGTGGAGGCTCAGAAGGGGATGGTGAAGAAGCGTACCTGGTTTCTTTCTGATAACTATTAATTTGGGCGAGATATGCCAAAGTTCGTGTTTTGTGGCTAGCCACAACAAATTAGTTTAGTTGTAAAGTGCGAACGGTGTAATGTAGCGAAATTGCTTTGATAACTTTTGGTCAGCTCCATAAACAGATGGTAACTACCAAGTTTCGTGCACATCGGTCGCATGGCCTAGGACGAGTACGAAAACTTTGTTTTGCGCATTGTGTGATTTTACGAAATAACTTCTTCGTGGAAATGGGATTACCCTGTATCATCAGATTCATATGGATTCAAGGAACAAGGAGATCCAAGAACTTCTCATCTGCAATGCAGACTGTGGGAGTTATACGTAAAAACATATTTAAATGCATTGACTTATTTGCCAAAAGGTCTCTACGTTAATTATAGCGCCCCCTAACGGCCGATTTTCACCAAATTTGGTGGGAAGCTGCAGAGTGGCATGACGAACAAAATACTCCCAGGGTTTGTGATGATAGCATTTAATGCTGCAGAGATATTTACATTGCAAAGTATTCCCATTCAAATGCATAGACTTATTTGCCGAAAAAGCCTCTACGTTAATTATAGCGCCCCCTAACGGCCGATTCTGATCAAATTTGGTATGGAGGCTAGGGATGGGATGTTGAAGAAGCCCACCAGGTTTCATTGTGATAACTATTAATTTGGCTGAGATATGCCAAAGTTCGTGTTTTGTGGCTAGCTACAACGAATTAGTTTAGTTGTAAATTGCGAACGGTGTAATGTAGCAAAATTCCTTTGATAACTTTTGGTCAACTCCATACCCAGATGGTATCTACCAAGTTTCGTGCGAATTGGTTCCATGCCCTAGGACGAGTACGAAAACATTTTTTTGTGCATTACACAATTTTGCGAAAAAAATTCTTAGTGCAAATGGGCAGGACCTATATCGTCAGCTTCTCATGGATACAAGGAACAAGTGGATGTATATATTTCCTGTCTGCGATGTAGCCTGTGGGAGTTATTGGCAAAAACACGTTTTACGTCATTGTAGCGCCACCTAGTGGTCCAATAATGTAATATTTGGTATGTCAGGTCCATGAACCATTGCACATCGACACTGTAAATTTTAAGTTGCTCACTTTAGTGTAAGTGGTAGATCCAAACATGGGACCCATAGGCAACGCCCACTTGGACGAATCAGTACCCCACTGTAGGCCTGGCCTCAAGATTGGGCCTAGATGGTATTCACAAAATTTTGTGAAAATCGGATGAGCCGTTCATGAGATATTAACTTTTGGTACTTCTGGCGCCCCCTATTGACCAAATTGTGCAAAATTAGTTTCTTACACTAAGAGGATCATGTGAAACAAGAATCGAAAGATTTGTGATGATATCATTTATTTTGGCCGAGATATGGCAACGTTTGTGTCTTTATAGCTAGCTACACAAATTTGTTTGTGCGTAGTTTACGCAATATTCATCTGAAAAAAGATCTTTTGATAACTTCTTGTCAGGTCGGTCTATAGATGCTTCTTACCAAGTTTTATGCAAATCGGTTGCACGGTCTCGGAGGAGTATAAAAAAGTAGGCTTACGATAAATCGCGATTTTTCACGGGAAAAAGTCGGGGCGGAAATGGGCGTGGCCTACATCACGAGATTCAGCTGGATTCAGGGAACGCATGGATATGTGTTTTTTTAATGTGGGATGTACGGTTCGGGAGTTATAAGGCCAAACGCGTTTTTTCTGCTATAGCGCCACCTATTGGTGAAAGTGGCTGAATTTTTTCGTCCGAGGTCCCTGCAGGGTTTTGGACCAGACCTGAAAACGGCAACCTCCCACCACTTACGGTTTAGGCTGCAGTATCAGTTTTATCGGCGGAAGAAGAATAATAAGAAACCTTACAATTCCAATAGGGTTCCACAGCCCTGCTGTGCGAACGGCGTAGCTTCGCTACCGCCGATTCTCGCAGCCTCGGGCTTGGACCCCTAACTAGAACTGCAAGCAGTTATGAACGGGGTCCAAGCCTCGTGCGCCGGTTCCCCCCGGCGCGAGCCGCCCCCGGCGACGCCAAGAGCCCGCGAAAACGGAGCCCCCGAAAGGAGAACCCGAAGCGCCGCCGTGGCGAGGCGAAAGTCGGGAAATTTGACCGAGCGCGAGCTCCAAAGTCCGTAGCGAAACGCAATCGCAAATTTCCTCTTCGTTGCGTAAAAGGCCCAAACGCTTCTACTTCGATTTTAGCGCCCCCTAAAGGGCGATCGTCGCCACATCCGGTGGGGAGCCGCAGAGTGGCATGAAGAACAATACTCTCAAGTTTCGTGATGATGGCATTTACTGCTGCAGAGATATTCACATTGCAAATTATTCCCATTTAAATGCATTGACTTATTTACTGAAAGGCCTCTACGTTAATTATAGCGCCCCCTAACGGCCGATTTCGACCAAATTTGGTATCTAGGCTAGGAATGGCATGTCAAAGATCTCTACCAAGATTTGCTCTGATATCTACTATTTTGGCCAAGATAGGCCAACATTCGTGTTTTGTGGCTAGCTACGACAAATTTGTTTGCTTGTAAAGTGTGAACGGTGTAACGTAGCAAAATTCTTTTGATAACTTTTGGTCAACTCTATATAGAGAAGAAATCTACCAAGTTTCGTGCACATCAATCACACGGCCTAGGACGAGTACGATAACATTTGTTTTTGCATTACGCGATTTTGCGAAAAAACCTTTTAGTATATATGAACCTGTCCTATATCTTCAGATTCAAGTCCATACAAGGAACAAGTGGATCTATAAATATTCGGTCTTCGATGTAGCCTTTCGGAGTTATAGGCAAAAACACGTTTAAATGCATTGACTTATTTGCCAGAAGGTCTCTACGTTAATTACAGCGCCCCCTAACGGCCGATTTTCACCAAATTTGGTGGGAAGCCACAGAGTTGTATGCCGAACAAAATACTCCCAGGGTTTGTGATGATAGCATTTAATGCTGCAGAGATATTTACATTGCAAATTATTCCCATTCAAATGCATTGACTTATTTGCCGAAAAGCCTCTACGTCAATTATAGCGCCCCCCGACGGCCTATCTTCACCAAATTTTGTATGGAGACTAGAAATGGGATGTTGAAGAAGCCCACCAGGTTTGAATCTGATAACTATTAATTTGGCCGAGATATGCCAAAGTTCGTGTTTTGTGGCTAGCTACAACGAATTAGTTTGGTTGTAAAGTGCGAACGGTGTAATGTAGCGAAATTCCTTTGATAACTTTTGGTCAGCTCCATACACAGATGGTATCTACCAAGTTTCGTGCACATTGGTTGTATGGCCTAGGACGAGTACGAAAACATTTTTTTTCGCACTACACGATTTTGCGAAAAAACTTTTTAGTATAAATGGACCTGTCCTATAACGTCAGATTCAGGTCGATACAAGGAACAAGTGCATCTATAAATATTCGGTCTGCGATGTAGCCTTTCGGAGTTATATGCAAAAACACGTTTTACGTCATTGTAGCGCCACCTAGTGGTCCACTTATGTAATATTTGGTAGTTCAGGTCCATGATCCATTGCATATCGACACTGTAAATTTTAATTTGCTCACTTTAGTGTAAGTGGTAGATCCAAACATGGGTCCCTTAGGCCACGCCCACTTTGACGAATCAGTACGCCACTGTAGGCCTGGCCTCAAGAGTGGGCCTAGATGGTACGCACCAAATTTCGTGAAAATCGGATGAGCTGTTCATGAGATATTAACTTTTGGTACTTTTGGCGCCCCCTATTGACCAAATTTTGTAAAATTAGTTGCCTACACTAAGAGGCTCATGTGAAACAAGAATATAAAGATTTGTGATGATATCATTTATTTTGGCCGAGATATGGCAACGTTTATGTCTTCGTAGCTAGCTATACAAATTTTTTTGTGCGTAGTTTACGCAATTTTCATCCGAAAAAAAATCTTTTGATAACTTTTTGTCAGGTCGGTCTATTGATGCTACAGACCAAGTTTCATGCAGATCCGTTGCACGGTCTAGGAGGAGTACGAAAAAGCAGGTTTACGATAAATCGCGATTTTTCACGCATAAAAGTCGTGGCGGAAATGGGCGTGGCCTATACCACGAGATTCAGCTGGATCCAAGGAACGCGTGGATATGTGTATTTTTAATGTGCGATGTACGGTTTGGGAGTTATAAGGCCAAACGCGTTTTTTCTGCTATAGCGCCACCTAGTGGTGAAAGTGGCTGAATTTTTTCGTCCGAGGTCCCTGCAGGGTTTTGGACCAGACCTGAAAACGGCAACCTCCCACCATTTACGGTTTAGGCTGCAGTATCAGTTTTAGAGGCGGAAGAAAAAGCCGCGGAAGAATAATAAGAAACCTTACAATTCCAATAGGGTTCCACAGCCCTGCTGTGCGAACGGCGTAGCTTCGCTACCGCCGGTTCTCGCAACCTCGGGCTTGGACCCCTAATAACTAGAACTGCAAGCAGTTATGAACGGGGTCCAAGCCTCGTGCGCCGGTTCCCCCCGGCGCGAGCCGCCCCCGGCGACGCCAAGAGCCCGCGAAAACGGAGCCCCCGAAAGGAGAACCCGAAGCGCCGCCGTGGCGAGGCGAAAGTCGGGAAATTTGACCGAGCGCGAGCTCCAAAGTCCGTAGCGAAACGCAATCGCAAATTTCCTCTTCGTTGCGTAAAAGGCCCAAACGCTTCTACTTCGATTTTAGCGCCCCCTAAAGGGCGATCGTCGCCACATCCGGTGGGGAGCCGCAGAGTGGCATGAAGAACAATACTCTCAAGTTTCGTGATGATGGCATTTACTGCTGCAGAGATATTCACATTGCAAATTATTCCCATTTAAATGCATTGACTCATTTGCCAAAAGGCATCTACGTTAATTGTAGCGCCCCCTAAGGGCAGATTTTCACCAAATTTTGTGGGAAGCCGCAGAGTGGCATGCTGAACAAAATACTCCCAGTGTTTGTGATGATAGCATTTAATGCTGCAGAGATATTTACATTGCAAATTATTCCCATTTAAATGCATTGACTTATTTACTGAAAGGCCTCTACGTTAATTATAGCGCCCCCTAACGGCCGATTTCGACCAAATTTGGTATCTAGGCTAGGAATGGCATGTCAAAGATCTCTACCAAGATTTGCTCTGATATCTACTATTTTGGCCAAGATAGGCCAACATTCGTGTTTTGTGGCTAGCTACGACAAATTTGTTTGCTTGTAAAGTGTGAACGGTGTAACGTAGCAAAATTCTTTTGATAACTTTTGGTCAACTCTATATAGAGAAGAAATCTACCAAGTTTCGTGCACATCAATCACACGGCCTAGGACGAGTACGATAACATTTGTTTTTGCATTACGCGATTTTGCGAAAAAACCTTTTAGTATATATGAACCTGTCCTATATCTTCAGATTCAAGTCCATACAAGGAACAAGTGGATCTATAAATATTCGGTCTTCGATGTAGCCTTTCGGAGTTATAGGCAAAAACACGTTTAAATGCATTGACTTATTTGCCAGAAGGTCTCTACGTTAATTACAGCGCCCCCTAACGGCCGATTTTCACCAAATTTGGTGGGAAGCCACAGAGTTGTATGCCGAACAAAATACTCCCAGGGTTTGTGATGATAGCATTTAATGCTGCAGAGATATTTACATTGCAAATTATTCCCATTCAAATGCATTGACTTATTTGCCGAAAAGCCTCTACGTCAATTATAGCGCCCCCCGACGGCCTATCTTCACCAAATTTTGTATGGAGACTAGAAATGGGATGTTGAAGAAGCCCACCAGGTTTGAATCTGATAACTATTAATGTGGCCGAGATATGCCAAAGTTCGTGTTTTGTGGCTAGCTACAACGAATTAGTTTGGTTGTAAAGTGCGAACAGTGTAATGTAGCGAAATTCCTTTGATAACTTTTGGTCAGCTCCATACACAGATGGTATCTACCAAGTTTCGTGCACATTGGTTGTATGGCCTAGGACGAGTACGAAAACATTTTTTTTCGCACTACACGATTTTGCGAAAAAACTTTTTAGTATAAATGGACCTGTCCTATAACGTCAGATTCAGGTCGATACAAGGAACAAGTGCATCTATAAATATTCGGTCTGCAATGTAGCCTTTCGGAGTTATATGCAAAAACACGTTTTACGTCATTGTAGCGCCACCTAGTGGTCCACTTATGTAATATTTGGTAGTTCAGGTCCATGATCCATTGCATATCGACACTGTAAATTTTAATTTGCTCACTTTAGTGTAAGTGGTAGATCCAAACATGGGTCCCTTAGGCCACGCCCACTTTGACGAATCAGTACGCCACTGTAGGCCTGGCCTCAGGAGTGTGCCTAGATGGTACGCACCAAATTTCGTGAAAATCGGATGAGCTGTTCATGAGATATTAACTTTTGGTACTTTTGGCGCCCCCTATTGACCAAATTTTGTAAAATTAGTTGCCTACACTAAGAGGCTCATGTGAAACAAGAATATAAAGATTTGTGATGATATCATTTATTTTGGCCGAGATATGGCAACGTTTATGTCTTCGTAGCTAGCTATACAAATTTTTTTGTGCGTAGTTTACGCAATTTTCATCCGAAAAAAAATCTTTTGATAACTTTTTGTCAGGTCGGTCTATTGATGCTACAGACCAAGTTTCATGCAGATCCGTTGCACGGTCTAGGAGGAGTACGAAAAAGCAGGTTTACGATAAATCGCGATTTTTCACGCATAAAAGTCGTGGCGGAAATGGGCGTGGCCTATACCACGAGATTCAGCTGGATCCAAGGAACGCGTGGATATGTGTATTTTTAATGTGCGATGTACGGTTTGGGAGTTATAAGGCCAAACGCGTTTTTTCTGCTATAGCGCCACCTAGTGGTGAAAGTGGCTGAATTTTTTCGTCCGAGGTCCCTGCAGTGTTCTGGACCTGACCTGAAAACGGCAACCTCCCACCATTTACGGTTTAGGCTGCAGTATCAGTTTTAGAGGCGGAAGAAAAAGCCGCGGAAGAATAATAAGAAACCTTACAATTCCAATAGGGTTCCACAGCCCTGCTGTGCGAACGGCGTAGCTTCGCTACCGCCGGTTCTCGCAACCTCGGGCTTGGACCCCTAATAATAACTAGAACTGCAAGCAGTTATGAACGGGGTCCAAGCCTCGTGCGCCGGTGCCCCCCGGCGCGAGCCCCGGCGCGAGCCGCCCCCGGCGACGCCGAGAGCCCGCGAAAACGGAGCCCCCGAAAGGAGAACCCGAAGCGCCGCCGCGGCGAGGCGAAAGTCGGGAAATTTGACCGAGCGCGAGCTCCAAAGTCCGTAGTGAAATGCAATTGCAAATTTCCTCTTCGTTGCGTAAAAGGCCCAACCGCTTCTACTTCGATTGTAGCGCCCCCTAAAGGGCGATCGTCGCCAAGTCCGGTGGGGAGCCGCAGAGTGGCATGACGAACAATACTCTCAAGTTTCGTGATGATGGCATTTACTGCTGCAGAGATATTCACATTGCAAATTATTCCCATTTAAATGCATTGACTCATTTGCCAAAAGGCATCTACGTTAATTGTAGCGCCCCCTAACGGCCGATTTTCACCAAATTTTGTGGGAAGCCGCAGAGTGGCATCCTGAACAAAATACTCCCAGGGTTTGTGATGATAGCATTTAATGCTGCCGAGATATTTACATTGCAAAGTATTCCCATTCAAATGCATTGACTTATTTGCCGAAAAAGCCTCTACGTTAATTATAGCGCCCCCTAACGGCCGATTTTGACCAAATTTGGTGTGGAGGCTCAGAAGGGGATGTTGAATAAGCGTACTTGGTTTCTTTCTGATAACTATTAATTTGGGCGAGATATGCCAAAGTTCGTGTTTTGTGGCTAGCTACAACAAATTAGTTTAGTTGTAAAGTGCGAACGGTGTAATGTAGCGAAATTGCTTTGATAACTTTTGGTCAGCTCCATAAACAGATGGTAACTACCAAGTTTCGTGCACATCGGTCGCATGGCCTAGGACGAGTACGAAAACTTTGTTTTGCGCATTGTGTGATTTTACGAAATAACTTCTTCATGGAAATGGGATTACCCTGTATCATCAGATTCATATGGATTCAAGGAACAAGGAGATCTAAGAACTTCTCATCTGCAATGCAAACTGTGGGAGTTATACGCAAAAACATATTTAAATGCATTGACTTATTTGCCAAAAGGTCTCTACGTTAATTATAGCGCCCCCTAACGGCCGATTTTCACCAAATTTGGTGGGAAGCTGCAGAGTGGCATGACGAACAAAATACTCCCAGGGTTTGTGATGATAGCATTTAATGCTGCAGAGATATTTACATTGCAAAGTATTCCCATTCAAATGCATTGACTTATTTGCCGAAAAAGCCTCTACGTTAATTATAGCGCCCCCTAACGGCCGATTTTGACCAAATTTAGTGTGGAGGCTCACAATGCGATGTTGAAGAAGCTTACCTGGTTTCTTTCTGATAACTATTAATTTGGGCGAGATATGCCAAAGTTCGTGTTTTGTGGCTAGCTACAACAAATTAGTTTAGTTGTAAAGTGCGAACGGTGTAATGTAGCAAAATTCCTTTGATAACTTTTGGTCAGCTCCATACACAGATGGTATCTACCAAGTTTCGTGCACATCGGTCGCATGGCCTAGGACGAGTACGAAAACCTTTTTTTTCGCTTTACACGATTTTGCAAAAAAAAATCGCAGTGCAAATGGGCTTGACCTATATCATCAGCTTCACATGGATACATGGAACAAGTCCATGTATATATTTCTTGTCTGAGATGTAGCCTGTGGGAGTTATAGGCAAAAACACGTTTTACGTCATTGTAGCGCCACCTAGTGGTTCACTTAGGTAATATTTGGTATGTCAGGTCGATGAAACATTGTACATCGACACTGTAAATTTTAAGTAGCTCACATTAGTGTAAGTGGTATATATAAACCTGGTTCCCATTTGGGTCCCATAGGCCACGCCCACTTTGACGAATCAGTACGGCACTGTACTCCTGGCCTCAGGAGTGGGCCTAGATGGTAGGCTCCAAATTTCGTAAAAATCGGATTAGCCGTTCATGAGATATAAACTTTTTGTACCTTTGGCGCCCCCTAGTGACCAAATTTTATAAAATTGGTTTTCTTGACTAAGAACCTCAACCTAAACAAGACTCTAAAGATTTGCGATGATATCATTTGATTTGGCCGAGATATGGCAACGTTTGTGTCTTTGTAGCTAGCTACACAAATTTGTTAGTGCGTAATTTACGCAATTTTCATCCGAAAAAAATTCTTTTGATAACTTTTTGTCAAGTCGGTCTATAGATGCTACTTACCAAGTTTTATGCAAATCGGTTGCACGGTCTAGGAGGAGTATGAAAAAGTAGGTTTACGATAAATCGCGATTTTTAACGCACAAAAGTCGGGGCGGAAATGGGCGTGACCTACATAACTAGATTCATCGGAATCCAGGGAACGCGTGGACATGTGCATTTTCTTTGTGCGATGTACGGTTTGGGAGTTATAATGCCAAACGCGTTTTTTCTGCTATAGCGCCACCTAGTGGTGGAAGTGGCTGAATTTTTTCGTCCGAGGTCCCTGCAGGGTTTTGGACCAGACCTGAAAACGGCAACCTCCCACCATTTACGGTTTAGGCTGCAGTATCAGTTTTAGAGGCGGAAGAAAAATAGGGAAGAATAATAATAAGAAACCTTACAATTCCAATAGGGTTCCACAGCCCTGCTGTGCGAACGGCGTAGCTTCGCTACCGCCGATTCTCACAGCCTCGGGCTTGGACCCCTAATAAGAATTTTTACAATTTCAATAGGGTTCCACAGCCCTGCTGTGCGAACGGCGTAGCTTCGCTACCGCCGATTCTCACAACCTCGGGCTTGGACCCCTAATAATAAGAATTTTTACAATTTCAATAGGGTTCCACAGCCCTGCTGTGCGAACGGCGTAGCTTCGCTACCGCCGATTCTCACAACCTCGGGCTTGGACCCCTAATAACTAGAACTGCAAGCAGTTATGAACGGGGTCCAAGCCTCGTGCGCCGGTCCCTCCCGGCGCGAGCCGGCCCCGGCCACGCCGAGAGCCCGCGAAAACGGAGCCCGCGAAAGGAGAACCCGAAGCGCCGCCGCGGCGAGGCGAAAGTCGGGAAATTTGACCAAGCGCGAGCTCCAAAGTCCGTAGCGAAACGCAATCGTAAATTTCCTCTTCGTTGCGTAAAAGGCCCAAACGCTTCTACTTCGATTTTAGCGCCCCCTAAAGGGCGATCGTCGCCAAATCCGGTGGGGAGCCGCAGAGTGGCATGACGAACAATACTCTCAAGTTTCGTGATGATGGCATTTACTGCTGCATAGATATTTACATTGTAAATTACTCCCATTGACTCATTTGCCGAAAGGCATCTACGTTAATTGTAGGGCCCCCTAACGGCCGATTTTCACCAAATTTCGTGGGAAGCCGCAGAGTGGCATCCTGAACAAAATACACCCAGGGTTTGTGATGATAGCATTTAATGCTGCAGAGATATTTACATTGCAAATTATTCCCATTTAAATGCATTGACTTATTTACCGAAAGGCCTCTACGTTAATTATAGCGCCCCCTGATGGCCGATTTCGACCAAATTTAGTATCTAGGCTAGGAATGGCATGTCAAAGATCTCTACCAAGATTTGCTCTGATATCTAATAATTTGGCCGAGATAGGCCAACGTTCATGTTTTGTGGCTAGCTACGACAAATTTGTTTGCTTGTAAAGTGCGAACGGTGTAACGTAGCAAAATTCTTTTGATAACTTTTGGTCAACTCTATATAGAGAAGAAATCTACCAAGTTTTGTGCACATCGATAACACGGCCTAGGACGAGTACGTTAACATTTGTTTTTGCATTACGCGATATTGCGAAAAAACGTTTTAGTATATATGAACCTGTCCTATATCTTTAGATTCACGTCCATACAAGGAACAAGTGGATCTATAAACATCCGGTCTTCGATATAGCCTTTCGGAGTTATAGGCAAAAACACGTTTAAATGCATTGACTTATTTACCAGAAGGTCTCTACGTTAATTACAGCGCCCCCTAACGGCCGATTTTCACCAAATTTGGTGGGAAGCCACAGAGTTGTATGCCGAACAAAATACTCCCAGGGTTTGTGATGATAGCATTTAATGCTACAGAGATATTTACAATGCAAATATTCCCATTCAAATGCATTGACTTATTTGCCGAAAAGCCTCTACGTCATTTATAGCGCCCCCCGACGGTCTATTTTCACCAAATTTGGTATGGGGATTAGGAATGGGATGTTGAAGAAGCCCACCAAGTTTCCTTCTGATAACTATTAATTTGGCCGAGATATGCCAATGTTCGTGTTTTGTGGCTAGCTACAACAAATTAGTTTGCTTGTAAAGTGCGAACGGTGTAATGTAGCAAAATTCCTTTGATAACTTTTTGTCAACTCCATATACCGATGGTATCTACCAAGTTTCGTGCACATCGGTTACGCGCCCTAGGACGAGTTCGAAAACATTTTTTTTCACATTGCGCGATTTTGCGAAAAAACGTTTTAGTCTAAATAGGCGGGGCCTCTATTTCCAGATTCGGATGGATTCAAGGAACACAAGGATGTAAGAATTTTTCATTTGTGAGGTAGGCTAGACTGTGGGAGTTATCGGTGAAAACACATTTTACGTCATTATAGCGCCACCTAGTGGTCCATGTAAGTGATATTTGGTATGTAAGATCTGCAATACATTGTCCATCTACACTGTAAATTTTAAGTTATTCACATTAGGGCAAGTGATGAATCTAAACCTGGATTCCATAGGCCACGCCCACTTCGACGAATCAGTACCCCACTGTAGGCGTGGCCTCAGGAGTGGGTCTAGATAGCAAACTCCAAATTTCGTAAAAATCGGATGAGCCGTTCTTGAGATATAAACTTTTTGTATTTGTGGCGCCCCCTAATGGCCAAATTTTGTAAAATTGATTAGCGAGCCTTACAGGGTCATGTCAAACAAGAATCTAAAGATTCGCGATGATATCATTTATTTTGGTCGAGATATGGCAACGTGTGTGTCTTCGTAGCTAGCTATACAAATTTGTTTGAGCGTAATAAACACAATTTTAATCAGAAAAAAAATCTTTTGATAACTTTTTCTCAGGTCGGTCTAGAGATGCTACCTACCAAGTTTTATGCAAATCGGTTGTACGGTCTAGGAGGAGTATGAAAAAGTAGGTTTACCATAAATCGCGATTTTTCACGCAAAAAAGTCGGGGCGGAAATGGGCGTGGCCTACATCACGAGATTCAGCTGGATTCAGGGAACGCGTGGATGTGTGTATTTTTCATGTGCGATGTACGGTTTGGGAGTTATAAGGCCAAACGCGTATCTTCTGGTATAGCGCCACCTAGTGGCTGAATTTTTTTGTCCGAGGTCCCTGCAGGGTTCTGGACCAGACCTGAAAACGGCAACCTCCCACCATTTACGGTTTAGGCTGCAGTATCAGTTTTATCGGCGGAAGAATAATAAGAAACCTTACAATTCCAATAGGGTTCCACAGCCCTGCTGTGCGAACGGCGTAGCTTCGCTACCGCCGATTCTCGCAGCCTCGGGCTTGGACCCCTAATTATCGTTCTATTTTGTATAGGCTTCGCCCTCTAAAGCTACGCTATTGGGTTAGGGCGAAGCTGATGTAGTCAATGCCACCAGCGACACACGGCCCACAAGCAATTGGAGAAACGCTGTAACACGGCCACCTCGGTGGCTATGCAAGAGCGCTCTGATTCCCCATCAAACAGGCAGTCACAATATAGAAAAACAACAAATGGTCACTTTCAACCCCCCCTTGGCTTCCTTCAAAATCCCAGCTTACAGAAACAAAAAGCAAAGATTCATGTCACGCCTTTCGGGCTAGCTAAAACGAGAGGACATAACATCTTCGCAGTCTCAGCTGCCGGGGAATAACAAAACTGTTTTAGAGACACTGTAGGATATTGTTTACGGTGCCTAATCTAAACTTGTTCTAAACACACGTCAGTAAAGAAAAAGACACTTCAGTCTTCAGTTAATCAAAGTTTATAGTTTTAGCTGTTCATCTGTTAGAAACCATTTTCTTAAGTTAACACATACAGTAAACAGATTAATAAAAAAAGTATTTTTGCCATTACATTTCACCCTTTTGATTCCAAAATAATCACATAAACAAAAATTACGTTAAAGATTAAAGCACTTGACCATATAGCTATATATATATACATATATCACAAGTGGTCTTTGAGGAATACAAAATAAAAACCCTCTGTGTAAATCAGGAATAATAAAAATACAAAAATAGTCTGTAATCAGAGCTAAAGCTTAAACCCTCTGTGTGTCTGAACCTATCCATGTGTACAGGGACCAACCACGAACAGAGATGAAAACATTTTCCTGATTAGTGGAATGATACAACAAGCAATAATCAAAAAGCCAAATAAGAATGTGATCACTGGAGCTATGAATCTCACCACCCACGCTTTCCAACCCCCGCCAAGTAGCCATTGTTCCAAATCCCACCCGGACGTGTCAGGACGCGGGATTTGAGATCTGTCAGGAGTGAGTTGAGTTGATGGACAGTGTCATTGATGTTACCTTCAATGTCTGGGATGTAGGTGCAGCAATGTGTACCTATGATGTGGCACAGGCCCCCTTGGGCAGCTACCTTAAAACTTCAAATAATAGCCGAGTCCCAAATAGACGCCAGATTTGGGTAAATAAAGGTCGGTCTCAAATACAGGCCTGGTCTGTTTTTTTTTTTGTTGTTGTTGTTTTTCGTGTCGGGTTGTATTTGATCTTTTAAAACCCGTCAGATTGTTTGTTCTATGTTTTGATTTGATTTCACGTGACAGACGCAAACCGCTCATAAACGACTCATCACTATAGCAACATAACAAACAGGTTAACGAACTTTCTTTTAGTCTTCAGCTTTTCTTAATTCTCTCAATGCCACCATGGAGACAAAAAGAAAAAAGTATGATTTGACATTTAAGCTGACAGTTGTCAAATTTGCCGAACAAAATTCGGGAGAAGCAGCGGCGAGACATTTCTTGACTGATCCTGAGAGAGCGCGAGAATGGCGTAAACATAAAGCAGAACTGCGACGTCTGTCCGAGGAAGACGACCAAAGGGCCGGACTGCGAGGTGGAGGGAGGAAGAAGGTGGTAGATATAGTTCTGCCCATTGCTGTCACATCGTTTCTTTTTTTTATGCTGCCAATAGCCAAAGACAATTCTTACATTAAATGATTTGTTAAACACATTTGAATTAATTATAAATATTACTTAAATACGATTATTACATGGCTTGGTTGAATTCTAATGTAGAATGCGGTCTGTAATTTCTTTATAACAGACCGCTGCTAAGCATAACACACCGTTGCCATGCAAAAGAAGAGCGTTGCTATGGACGCAGTTCTGTTCACTCCGGAGGACAGCTATCAATCAATCCGCTGAAAGAAGTCGGATAATTTATCAGCTGTGGCAAAAAGTGGAGAAACGTGGAGCAATTTCTGTCCTCCAATTCAAGCAATGACAGCAGATCTGGTGAGCGCATATCGCTACATATTTATATATGGTCTATGATCGCTACGCAGGGACAACAACGCTAATTAGTTAGCTTACATTGCACGTTTAGGTGTGTCAACATGCAACGAGATGAATGAGGACATGAAGCCATTTACCTCGTCTCACTTCACCGTCAACAGAAATGTTCAGTTTAATATAAATACGAGCAGCCGATAGCCCGCTAGCTCACTACAACGCGTCAGCTAATGTCATGTCAATTCCTGGAGTGATTAAAACAGCAGCTGGGTCATTTGTCCACCACGGCAGCACCCCATAATGTATACGGCTACTACCACAGCCCGTAAGGTGGTGGTGAGTAATAGATGAAGGGTTGCATTAGCTTAACAGATACAGAGTTTACGTTGCTATGGACGCATGGACTTCAGGCTGATTCAAGACCTGATCACCCTGTCGGGGTTGTATTTGCTAAAACAACCGCCTCGCTCTACATTATCCCTTACATAATACGAATTAAAAAAAATAATATAATGTGGTAACCTCCTATTGTCAATTAAAGGCCTGTCTCTTATAGATGCCTGTCTCAAATACAAGCCGGTCCATTTCGGCGATTTGGGTAAATAGAAGCCCGGGCTATTATTTGAAGTTTTACGGTAATATCAAATCGAGCCTGATCTGATGCTGAAGCAGGACTGGAGGAAATTCGTTGAACCCTGAAATTAGAGTCGCAGTCAGATTTTCAAGGCTCTCCTGAATGTGGTTGATATTGTGAGCATTATTGACCGCACCCCACCATGGAAAAATCCCCGCAACAAATTTACTCCCCGGCCCCGTTACCTCTCGCTTCCGTCTAACCCCTCTGTGTGACATCGGCATGTATTGAGGATAATGGTGTGTTGTGTATAGTCATAACAGTAATGGACGGTGACAAATAGATCATGCTACATCTTCCAGCCCATAAGGGAGTCAAAATCTGATACCAATGATCCTCACAGACCCAAACATAACTCACCAGTGACCGTGCACCAGAATCATCAGGCCAGCGCATCATGTGAGTTAGGGATGTGTCTAGAGCAGAAGCATTCAGATGACCTGCTGTAGAGTGTAGACATGGACTAATGTTATATTCACATGTTGCACATGTACAGTTTAGAGTCAGTTGACAGCCCGCATTTGATCCCAAATACTTGCTGAGCTCTCTCAATGCAAAGTGCATGTTTCAGATTTTTCATTAGACTAGGATGAAATTGGCCTTAGCTTTCTGAAAGTTTACCATCTTTTGCGGTAAGCATAGTACCATTAGGAGCGCGCACAGTACGATTAGTAAACTCAGCACAAGATGCTGGTTGAGGGTAGGCAGAGTAAAATTGGCCCCCCTCCTCTCTAACATCTTTTAGTGCTGTTAGCGCGCAGATGGCTTCCCTTAAAGTCAAAGGCTGGGGTTTTACTGGAGTCGCTTGTTTTTGTGAGTGAGGAAAAAGTGAACAAACATAACATGAGTGATTGTAACCTGAGTCACGCGTGAATTTCTTAACTAAACCTAGCCTAGTATTAGTAGAAAATGCATCGTCAATATTTGCTAAGGAAGTCCATTGATTTGTCATAATTTCAAGCGTTTCGGTCAAAGGTTGTCTATGTGGAATGTCAGATATGGGCGACGGAATTATTGTAGGTCAGTTTTTCACTCTTTGATGCAAGGTGAAGCTATCACCCTTTTCCCACGCAGTCTTCTCGTCGGTTGCTGAGAGTAGCACAGAATCGGCGTCTGTCAGGCTCGCTCTCAGTTCTCCCCCGTAAGCGACACAACGGAAAATGTTGTCGCTTGATCTGAGTTATCGCAAACCCAGCTGTCCCCCCCTCTGGATCCCGACCGCTGCTCCTTTCCGGGTCAGGAACCTGCTTGCAGTGTGTGGCGTGAATCCATGTGGCTCTCTCTGCTATCTTTACTGCCGTGGGTGTCCATTCTCCTCCTGCTGTCCTTCACTAGCACCAGGTCTCCTGATTTGAGTTGATGCAGCGCCCATTCCACTTTCCTTGGCAAGCCTGCTAAAAACCCTGGAAACTCATGGTAGAGAGAGCGCAGAAGAAAATTGTACACAACATTTCACCTGTCCTTTTCGCACTGAGCAGTGGAGGGAAGATGTCCTATGCCTAAAGATGTTTTTGTTCCCAAAGGGAAATCTCAATCGGACTGAGATTACAGCAAGATCTTGATCTTTTCGCATTTAAACGGTAAAGCCGTTGTCCAAAAGAGCTCTGTGTTTGTACAGTATTAACCATTCAAGTGATAAGCACTGTGGCACCTGATCTCCATGCCAACATCCATACTCATTTAGTGAACCTTATTTTGTAGTCAACACTACAAACTTAATTATAAGCATTTTGTTAGGCCTTTAAACTGAAAAGCTACTCTGCAAGTAGTGATGTCATTTAAAGCTACAGCTAGCTGGCCACTTGGATAAAAACATCTCAATATTTCTTTACACCACTCAGATCATTTGTGGAATCAAATCCACCTTCCTCTGTCTCTTCCTGGTGTTCCTAATGGCATTAGGGAAAACTTTCCCATATTTCAGCTAATTTTGCATTACTAAAATACGTTCCTGAAAGAATTTTTGGTGAGAAATAGGCAATGAACTAACAGAATATTGATCATTTTTTGTTCAATTTGGCATTCAGTTTTACTGCAGTTCATGAGCAGTTATTTGACACTATGCAGTGGAAGTTATTCTTGGAAACTTAGGAAAACAGAGGGATATTATCTTTTCACAGACTGTCTGTGTAATGTGCTACTGTTTTTAGTCTAAACAAATTACCTACTGAAACTTAACTGTTAATAAAAATGTACTTAAAAATCCAAATGATGTGAACACTTTATACTTTAAACATCTTATTTATAAAGCTACTATTATCCCTCCTGTTTGAGGCATGTAAAACACATGACGCAAACACTCAGTATATATAAATAATGTTTTAGTGGTTTCTCCATTAACACTGTCCTGTCTTACACAGAAATACCTGTATAAAAGCAACAAAAGTTAAAACACCAATCACCAAAACAAAACGTTTTCAACATCATGTTAATAGTTTAAACAATTTTATCATATAGTAACTCATATGCAACTAAAATCTATAGTGCAGGTCTGCTGAAATCTCACTAGAGTACAATATTAAATGCTGATAGAATGTAATTTCTATAAACCTGAATCAGTTTCAATATGGTCTTAACCAAGAAACTCAGATAAACCCAACAAAACTATGTAGTTTATCTTATTTATCATGTTTGCAACACAAGGTAATACTAATTAATATCATAGTCACAATTTAAACTGAGCACTGAGTACTGCAGTCCGTTTATCCAATTTGTATCTTGAAATCATATCACATTGTACAATCTATGACAAGAACGTGTATCAAAATCATTGCTGAACCTAAATTCGAAATCCAAATGTCTCCTTCCTCCACATGCACAACTCCTCCCCCATCTTATCTTTGTGTGTGTGTGTGCGTGTGTGAAAGCCCCCACCTTAGCTGCTCCCTGAACTTCTGCAAGGAAAAGGAAACAACACTCCTCCTTTTGCATTGTAACACACTGCTATCCAACGCCTCTAAGAAAATGTTGTTCCGAGCAATCCTGTCAGCCAAATAAATGGTTTTAGCAGCTAATTGATTTGTAGGTATATTGGAAAGACAGTTCAACAATGATAATACAGTAATAAACATGTTTCATGTACAAAAATCTGTATATCAGATCACAATAATATCTAACTGTTTTTAGCAAAAACTCTAATGCTCTCTCTATCTAAAAAAATGTTTGTGTGCACACCGTTTATCAAAATATGGTTAAAAATGACTCCAACAGCCAATAAGGAGTTAAGAAACGAGAACCCGTACGGTTACATCGCCCATACAATTTCTCTCAGATTTAACGCGGCACCTGAAGCAAAAAATTGGTGAAGCATCAATTGGAAAAAGCGTTATTTTTACCGTGAAAAAGTGTGTTAGGCACAGACTTCACCCAAACGGTGAACACTGCAGGCTCAAACACGCGCTGTGGTGAAAGTTTTCTTCATAACAATCCGTCCAGTCAGTCAGTCAGTCAGTCTAGTAAGTCATAAAAACGTCCTGATTTAGTCTCCTGATCTGTAAGAGACAAAGATGAAAAAATATGAGACAGTTGAGTGAATGAATTGAGTTTATCAGTCAAGTTGTTAGTCATACTGCACATTTATTCTTATGCCAGTAGACAAGAACATTCCTGCTCATTCTTTAAAATTGTCCTGATTTTTTCCCCAAAAAAAACTCTTCTGCTTCAGCTGGGACAAAAATGAAAACAAAAGAAGCACAGTGTGATTGTTATGGCTTCATGTGTACCTCTGTAGGCAACAACGTACTTCCTCTCAGCCAGGAGGTTAACAGGCTGGCAAAGAGAAACACTTGAAATTTAAACAAAAGTGTGCATTTCCAATGTGTCAAGAATAATCAGTCAAATAATGATTTTTATCAAGACGCACAACTGGAAACATGGAAACAACCCTAATATCAAAATAGACACATTAAGTGTCTGCCTATAAGTTTACAACTCATACTTTGTAGGAAGCAAAACTTAGCCTTTTTCTATTTGTTTTATGGATCCTAAAGATCAGTAATACACATAAAAAGCATAAGAGTGGTTCATTCCTTTTTTCTAGCATTTCCAGAGAGGAAAGAAAAACAACCACTAGTCTGTCAGAAAACTTTCTGATTTGTCGTTCAGTTTTACCTTAAAATAGAATTAGTAAACTCAAATAACCCAATAAGGAAATGAACAGTGAGCTGTTGTATGTCAATCCTTTTAAAACTCTAATAATTAAATTTATAACCCCATGGTGTCAAATACCAAAAATGAAGTGGGCCTACTATAACTATACACAATTAGGCATTTCTTATAGGATTAAAAAAAATCAGTATGTTGGTTAAATCTGTCTATAACAATCTTTTTACCCTATCGATTTGTCCTTAGTAGCAAACAAAAAAAACTGTGTATCAGTGCAAAGCATTTCTTCATTGCATGAAGCTGTGTGTGTGTGTCTTTGAGTGTGTCTGTGTTACTTTCCTCAGTCAGCTTTGAGACTCAGTCAGTCAGCATGTTGTTCTCCCTCTGAGATGTTTTTGCTTTTTTCTTCGGGCAGTTACATACCCAATGTCCAAAGTCCTTGCAGTACCAACAGTGGTCTGGGTTGTATGGCTCATTATTTCGTCCACGGTACCCTCCTCGGGCCTCCTGGCCTGGCGCGACCACGCTTTTTGTGGCCGCGGCCTTTTTCGGGTCCGCGCTCCATATGTTGCCCACCAGCCCGTTGTTAACATGCAGAGATACGCTTCAAACATGGTTTTGTCAAGTCTCTTACTTTGTTAGTCCTTTCTTTGGTCCTGTTATTCCTTTCCACCTGATGCAGAGTGGACTGCTGTGGCGGTTCTGTCCGGTAGTCGGGTCTGAGGTTTGGGACGGCGGTGCACAGAAATATGTGTCCTCTTCGTTCACTCTCTTTCCCAGCTCGTCCTTCCTGGTTGTATAGGACTGGAAAACTCAGAATATGGACTTGGGTTAGGTTGTGGAGCTGATGAGGAGGTTATAGGTGTATGTGTGTTATAGCATTCTTTCCCTGTATCTACTTTCTGCTTCTTTCATCCATACATTGAAACATTCACAATCCTTCTCAATTTGGTTTAAAACCTATTGTTTCAATTGATTTTCTTTCTTTCAGCTTTCTCTCTGCTGCTTCCATATCTTGTTTAAGCCTTCTTAATTTTACAACACTAAATGACCCATTTTTTGGAAAACCATAACTTTTTGACCAATCAGATAGGCATCTCAAACAACTTTGTCCATATTTCCGTTCCATTTCCTCCACGATCGGCCCCCCTGGGCTCCTTTGATTTAGAACTTTTGTTTCCCCTTTTCACCAAAAGTCAAGTAGCTACTTTTACAATCAGGACCGTCGTCCCAAAGGCTCCGTTTATTGGAAAACTGAGAAAAATCCTAGACCTGTGCGTCTCTCAATCAAGACCAACTGTGAGAAAACGAGTCTGCAACAGTTTTCTGTTAAAACAAAACTGCCAAAATTCTGGTTAGCTTGCTCTCCCACAAACTATTTTGGGAGAAAAAGCTGTCCTTAACAGTGACCTGCCCGTTCCTTGAAACCAATCCTTTCCTACCTCTCCACACGCTCATCTACATAAGAGCCTTGGTCATTTTGGCGTTTTACACGAGTGTGTGGAAATGGTATTCAGGAAAGTAATGCCCGTTGGTAGGTTCTCGGTCTCTGTTATTAAAATGTTCACACCGAACCGGAGGAAACTGAGGAAATATGTCCGTTTTTCTTTGCCGAAATGCCTCCTGTAATAGTCCTTATTTTTGATTATTGAGTGGTTAAAATCACCCCTTCAATAAACATAAAAACCAAATTCAATTACTCAAATACAACTCAGTCTTTGTTTTCCCTGGTCCTCAAACAATTAATTATGTTTCTTTACAATTATGATGCTTCTCACTTTATTTTTAAGTTTTTTAAGTTTGTCTCAAAAATATCGAATTTCCAATTAAATCCGTTAAATTTCCGTTCGTTTGGAGTGGTCACAGTTTTTTCATATAGTGCAAATTTTGACATGTCAAATTAGTTTACGTGACTAACACGTCCTTCATCTAACACATTTACTTGACAGGGGGTGACACAGTGTAAAATATATAAAATGCCATACATCTTTAAGGTGCTTTAGAATAAACAGTGCATTAATGTAAGGATGTCATGCTTTTGAATTCTTGCATAGTGTAATAACTGATGCCCAAAACCAAGTAATTAATAATCTCCCCGTAGAGTCCGGACCGGGCCGAATTTTTCTGTCCGAACCCAGACACCATTAAATCTCATTTCTTTCTCATACTAATGACACATGTAGGCTACGTTTGTTTGTGTGGAAAGCTCGCTTTTATTAAACAAATGTAGGAAGGAATTCGGTAATGTCAACAGATGAGCTCATCAGCACACACGAGGCAATACGCGCACGTAAATAAGCTGTTAAAATGTTCAACGTGTTAACAACAAGCTCACGTTAATAAGCTGTTCAAATGTTCAACGACCTTTCCTGCTTGCTTCATTTGTGGTAAAGGTGGTAAAGAGTCCAGTCTCTGTTCCGTTGTGCTGCCGGCAGTCGACGTGGTTGATATCAGCCAGCTTCTCTAAATACCTCTGCTTGGCGCTGGTAGTAAGTTTCTCCCTGTAAGGTCCGTTTTCTTTTGCTGCCTTGTTCTCCATTTCCTCGTAAATTTCTTAAGTTTAAACAACGTGATAATAATTTTCAGGTCCGTTTTTGTGTCGCTGAGGAGGATGAGGAATGCCTGCTGCCCGCAGACGGCCGCCATCTTGGCTCCTTATATCTCAGGTGGTTCCTCAGCTGCAGCCAATCACAGGTTCGGTCATGAAACCTCTCCACCAATCCTCTCACGGCTATGGCACACACCTATTTGCATGTGGAATTAAACACAAGAGAAAAAACACAGGGCATTGGCACACACAGCAGACCAAAGAGAAAACAAATATGGCCGCAGACATAACAGTACCTATGGGTGCGTGATCATGGAGTCAAAGGGCCAGCAAGAGGTTACACAGGTGCAGTGCCGATCCTGACCTCCCTGGGGCCCTAAGCAAAATTCTGCTAAGGGGCCCTCTACCTGACCCGTGATGCCACACAGTCACACCTGACACTTCAGTGCTCCCAATACAATCCTCCCTCCTTTAAACAAAACAGTCAAAGAATAAGTACAACAATATAGAACAGAATGAGGTTCAAACAAACAATATTTATTGAATAGAGTATGTTCTATAATATAACAAGTGAATATTATTAAATAAGTGAATATTAACGTAAACATAAATAAGAAGAAATTAATAAATTATAACCCTGAACTTTGGCTTTTGGGATTAACTTTGGTTATCTCTACAGCCTGGGCATTTTCGGCATCAGTATGGGCACCACCAGACTATTTGGACTGTCTAGAATAAACTGAGAAGAATAGCAGTCATTTACACTACTCGTTACATGGTAGAAATGTGTAAACATTTGAATGTTTGAATTAAAATCTTACCATCAAAATATTCCTTTTCTGCAAGTGAACATGTAATTCCTGATATCAAAAATAGACATTGATAGGTAAAAATTAACTAAGAGGCCCTACTAGTAAAAATAATCAAGAATAGTAAAAAAATCGAATTCTTGATATCAACAATGCATAAACTGTGAATGAATAAAAGCTAAAATGGCTTGCCATAGCATGTTAAAGTTTGTATTTATTTATTATTATGCATGTTGAAGCAATTCTTGATTTATGGTTATTTACTGAGGGATGTGCATCCATATTGACCAGTATGTCCAGCTAATCAACATTTTAAATTCAATATAGCTTATAAATCAATGTCAAATTGTCAATACATTGCTTTCCATCTTGCATAATTAGTGCAGTTGTTTAGAGTTTTTAACTACACATTGTCTGAGAGTAGATAATCAGTGTCTTAAAAGTATGTATAATAGTAGTATGTACTTTGATGAGGAGTGCCATCATTCACGCCCATATATTGTAGCCTACAGTCTGCCTGGTCTTCACATATATTTCTGCTTGAAAAATGCGCGTTTCATTTCATGTACGCGCCTAACGCATAATACACCCGACGCGGTTATCTTTTCCGAGCTGCAGTAAACAAACACCGTTGCACTTTGTCGTTTATCAAACGTAATAAATAATTGTATTTTACTCTCACTTTTGTCAGGCTCAAAGTCACAAAACACAGCCCTGGAAGTGACTGGCGTTAGCAGCTACACACAGACCAAGAGATGCACTGCCTGCCTGCCCAGCTAGGTTAGCAAGACCGGAAAAAAAACACAATAGAAATGCACATAAACATAACTTTACTTTGCTGACATCAAACTTGGAGAGGAGAGAACACAAGTTTACCTGATTGTTGCTCCCGCAATTCACTCTCATGGTGTTTTTTTCCTCTTTTCGTGACCAGAAGGATAGTGTCGCTTCATTTTGTCATGGATGTTGTAAACATTAATTGACGCGCTATGACACAAGGGGGAGGCGGGGCCTCGAGGAATTTGCGGGGCCCTACGCAGCTTGCGTAGTGAGCGTATAGGGCGGATCGGCTCTGCACAGGTGGCAAGTGATCACAGACACAGCGATGCTTCCCAGGCTCCACTCTGCTCTGTCCTCCTGCACGCCAACGAGGAGAGCAGAGGTCTCATTTATAAACATAAAATGGGGCTGTAAATGTGTGTATGCCACTTCCCACGTAAAGGTTCTGATTTACAAAAAACAAACTTGAAGGCAGAACGTGCGGTCCTCCACGCAAACTCTGACCCATGCGTACACACATTTTGAGACAATGGGAATTGGCGACGGAGATGGTCAAGTGGTGAACTGAAGTCAGACTGCAGAAAGTAAATGTGGGATAAACGATTACTCCTAATATTTTAAATATTTATGTATCATGCACATTTCTTCACACCATATGATCCACGTCATCATGAAGATTAAATACAGCAGTCTTATTTGTGTGTGTACTGAGTGATAGTTGTTCCATAAACACCTTGTAAAATCCAACTCAAACATAAAATCAAAATCCGTTCTTAATATTTAATCGGCGCTGTCTCACCGTCACATTTTTCCGCTATGGAGCGCAGGAGGAGGAGACGGCCCGACTGCAAGGAATACATGGTAGTATCAAATAACCAAGCATTAGATAACTGCAGATCACAGTATAAATAACTAAATATATTTCTTTAATAATGTGCATATATCATCAAATGTAAAAACCTGGAAATACAGCCATTAAACTCTCACGCAATTGCTACACTCTATGTCTTCGTTATCGGTCCAAACTTTAATACTGCTCATAACAAAACCGACACAAAGAAACATGGGTTTGCCTATTAGACTTTCATTTTTAAATTGTATCTCAGGGCGGGGGATACCACTAGTTGATGCTGTGATTTTGGCAAGGTGTTAACAATCACTGTGGCTGCTCTTAGCCTTCGTGACATGGAAGAAAAAACATTGTACTGTTTTTGTACAAATATTCATACAAATAGAGTTCTAATGTATAATGTTATCTTGAAAAACTTGTCACATTTGTTCTCAAAGGAAGTAACATGCACTGCATTTTGTTGGCAGTCATTGGTGTGTTTTGAAATCTCTCTGAATCTACACTCCGTGCATTACGTCTCATTCGGTCATTTTTCAGCATGTTTTCTTCCCGTTTCATGCACTTACTCTAAAAACTTGATGGTAATGTTAGTAACATTCATAACATCATACATATCTCATGTCTGAACTTCTTGTCTTCTCATTTCACCCTGTGTATGTGAGTGAAGGCATTGTTGATATCATCTCCATCATCTCAAGTTCCTGCCCCTGACTGACGTCTCTCAGAGTTAGTATTGTCAGCCAGGACATTCCTCCTTCAATAACCACAGCAATCTAAATGGCATAGGTAATTAGAGTTAGATTTCTCTTCACTCTTTTTCCTACTTTGACGCGGTCTCTGAGGTCATAGTCCCTGTCTCTGGATCCGTTGGTGCTGTTTCCATCGGTTACTCTGGCAATGTCTCTGGTGCTCTCCTGACCCTGCTGGCATGGATCCATTGTGGTTGACCCTTGATCTTAACAGCCATCCTTGTCACCAGTAGCACCTGCGAAGGCGGTCCGTATCACGGCTCCCCTGCTGTCGGCTTAAGACTCCTGACCAGGACGTAGTCTCCTGGCTGGAATGGGTGGGTTGCGTCCCCTCCCGGCTGTGGGAGTCTGTCAATCACCTGTTTTGAAAACTCTGAAACAAAATTGTATGTAAGGTCTTGACATATTCTTGTTGGCTTTCTTGTAATTCTGTCAGACTTACCACGGGCTCTTTTTCTATCAACACACAAACACATGCAAATTGTCTGGCCATTAAAATCTCATGAGGCGAGAGACCGGTTGTTTTATTTGGCATCGCTCTAATTGAAACAAAAGGTAATGCTTCAATCCAATTCATTGTTTTGGACATATGCAATTTAGTCAATTTATCCTTAATTGTCCTATTTGTGAAGGTCCGTTAGGTGGAACTAAATGTTCATGTTTTGGAGCCCTGACATCTGGTTTACACCTGGCACATATAAGGTATCTTTTTACAAACTCCCTTGCATAGTTTTCTAACCCTGTTGCAAAGAAAATCTTTGAAATATACTTGATAACTCCCTCTGTGCCTATGTGAGTGACTCCATGAAATTTATATTTTAACACTGCATCAAATGAAACTTTTAGTAATGCAATTCTGCCATCCACTGCTTTCCATAAACCTTCCTCATAATACATCCAATGCTTGTTTCTGAAATTCCACTAAATCACTTTTAGTAAAGGATGGATCTATGACTTGTGTGTATGTGCTGATCTGTTTCAGCCAGGGTGGAAACACCGAATCCAGCACAGCTTTCTTTGCGCTCTCGTCCGCAAGATTATTACCACTGGCAACACTTGACTCATTTCTAGCAAGACCCTGACATTTAACAATAGCTATCTCTAAGGGCAACATCATTGCCGTTAGCAATTATTTTATTAACTCAGCATGTTGTATCGGTCACAAATCATCTATTCTCCCCTATCTTACTAAAATCATGAACGGCTGAGAATGCATATTTACTATCTGTGTATATTGTAACTCTATTGCTCATGCTCGCATTAAACCGATTAATTCTGCAGCCTGTGCTGACCTTATGGGTAATCTAAAAGCTTCAAAACATTTACCATCATCGTCGACAACTGCATAAGCTGACAAAATAGTGTTATCTTGTTGTCATATTGATGAGCCATCACAGTAAAGATATATACATACATATACACATACATATACATACATACATAACATTCTGTTCCAATGGTGTTTGTTGCAGATCAGCTCGAATGCTAGACGTGGAATTAATTAATTCCATACAATCGTGTTCAACATGCTCCTCCTCGTCATTTTCCCCATACAACAAAGCTCTTAAATGCAATGATTAGTGTGACCTGTTGTGGAAATCATAAGATTCTGTGTACCTGTTTTTGTTATTTGAGCATCTTTGGCTCATCATGTGTTGCGTCGTTATATTAGTCAGAATGATATTTACTGCATATACAGTGGTAGCTAGCTCTAAATATAGGAATACTGTGTACTTTTCAGCATTAATGGTGCCATCACAGAAGTGCAAGTTACCTTTACCAAGGGCACTGACACAACCCCATACCATGACAGACCCTGGCTTTTGGACTTGTTGCTGGTAACAGTCTGGATGATCCTATTCTTCTTTGGTCCGGAGCACACGGCGTCCATTTCTCCCCAACAAATACCTGAAATACTGATTCATCTGACCACAGTACTCGTTTCCACTGTATGATGGTCCATCCCAGATGCCTCCGAGCCCAGAGAAGTCAACGGCGCTTCTGGAAACTGTTAACATAGGGCTTCCTTTTGGCACAGTACAGTTTCAACTGGCATTTGTGGCTGTAACTACGTATTGTGGTACTTGACAAAGGTTTGCCAAAGTAGTCCTGAGCCCATGTGGTGATATCGCTTATAGATGAATGACGAGTCTTGATGCAGTGCCGCCTGAGGGCTCGGAGATCACGGTTTTTCAGCTTAGGCTTGCGCCCTTGTCCTTTACGCACTGATATTTCTCCTCATTCCTTGAATCTTTTAATTATGTTATGCACTGTTGAAGGTGAAATAAGCAAATGTCTTCCTATCTTTCTTTGAGGAACATTGTTTTTAAACGTTTAAATAATTTTCACACATATTTGGCGATCCTCGGCCCATCTTTGCACCTAAAGGATTAGACCTTTCTTGGATGCTGTTTTTGTACCAAATCATAATTACAATCACCTGTTTACATCACCTGTTTCAAATCACATCATTATTTAACCAATTTACCTGATTACTAGCCCTAAATTGCTCCTGTCCCAACATTTTTTGGAATGTGTTGCAGGTCTGAATAACAGGAAAGGATGTATATTTATAAATGAAATTAACATGCAAAACAGTTGTTGCAACATTCCCATCCTCTGCCACATACAGATGAGTTATAGGAAATATTGGATAGGACAGAACAATCTGTAATTCTGATCAGTGGCGTTTTTTGGCACGGGCAATTTTGGGCATTTTTTCATGTCACATGGGGAGGTGGCACGAGAACTTTAAAACAAACAAAAAAAAATCCTCTGCGCCACGAAGCGGTTTTCTGTTATCGATAATTTCACTGTGTGGGGAATAGGCAGATCAGCGCCCCCAGCATATATATATATATATATATATATATATATATATATATATATATATATATATATATATATATATATATATATATATAGCTTGTTTTATGATTCATTAGGAGTAGAGTATACAGTTTTATTGTATTAATAAATGGCACTTTGTTAAAGTATTTAATGTGTCAACTCTCACTGATTCTTGCTTACTCATTACATGGCGTTATTAGTTTTAAGGAGTAGAAGTTGGTATACATATTCAGGGGAGCACAAGGATGGGTACAGCTTTATCAATACTAGTTAAACAGTTGTACAGTTTTATTCCCAACTTGTATATATTTTAAATTATTTGTTCTTATATTCTATCCTATTATTATTTCATGTATATTGTATCCTATTATTTCATTTATATTCTGTATGTGTGCTGTGTGTCTGATATTGTGCTGCTGCAACACTGGTATTTCCCATTTTTTCTATTTATCTATCTATCTATCTATCTATCTATCTATCTATCTATCTATCTATCTATCTATCTATCTATCTATCTATCTATCTATCTATCTATCTATTTGATATATCCATCCACCCATCCATCTATGAATCTATCTATCTATCTATTTATTTATTTGTGATCTTATATGGTGGGCCGGTCTGGGCTGACTTTTGGTCCCAGTCTGTCCCTGTCAGTCACTGTGGCTCAAGCAGAGAGGAGTTTTTCTAAACTACAGTTGTCAAGTCATACCTGAGGTCATGTCCCTGGAACGGCTCACTGGCCTTGACATCAGTATCAGTCACTCAATAGGGGAGCAGATTTCATATGATGACATCATTGATGATTTTGCATCAAGAAAGGCCAGAAAGGTCAGGTTTTAGTTTTCTGTTCTTAGTGCTATAGTGTAATAATTAGATTCTCTTTAGTGTGTCTTCACATTTGTGTGATGAAAGATTTGTGCTATTTAGAATATTTATTCTATATTGTGTTCATTGTCTTTTGGCAATGTTGGAGGTAGAGATTTTGCACCTTAGGGGGACAAATTTTTGCCCGGGGCTGGGCAATATATCAATATTTTATTGACAGTGTTATATGAGACTAGATATCGTCTTAGATTTTGGTTATGGTAAAATGGTATAAGTGTTGTCTTTTCCTGGTTTTAAAGGCTGCATTTCAGTAAAGTGATGTCCTTTTCTGAACTCACCAGACTGTTCCAGCTGTTCTGTTATTTGCCTTTACCCACTTACTCTTTAAATCCATCTTACTGATGATTATCTATCAAAACTCTCATTGTGTAAATATTTTTGCAAAAGTAACTAAATATTGCTGCAATATTGATATTGAGGTATTTGGTCAAAAATATTGTGATATTTGATTTTCTCCATATCTCCCAGCCCTAGTTTTAGATGAAGAGGAAACAACAGATAATTTTAGACTATGAAGTACAACGCAGATTAAATAATAAACTCTTTTCATAAGTCTAGATTCCTTAATGAATAGTAAGAAAGTGCTACATCATAATCCACACTTGTAGTTTCTTTACAGCAGTCACATTCAGCAGTTTCTGATAGTCTGTTATCTAAAGAGAACTTGTGCTACGCTAACATTCAAAGAGAATTCTGTTTCAGATGTTGAGGCTGGTTTCAAAACCCTGACTGAGGAGAGAGATGACCTGAAGAGGAAGCTGAATAACTTAGGTAAGTGTGATGAATAATTCAATAATCAGAGTTTGGAACCAGAAGCGTACAAGTCCAATAATGAGCAAATGCAAGTGATTATTTTATATGTAAAGTTCCCGTTAAATATTATGATTGTCCTAAAGTTTCTTTCCAAGTCGGTAAATAAATGAGAGAGACAGAAATAGGAGTGTTAATAAAGAGTTTTGGACGGTGTCCAACTGGATGCTCTGTGTGCTTTTCTGATTTTCTTATGAAACCTAGCTAGGCCAACCTATGAACAGTGGGTTAAAGCACTGACCAGGAGAAGAGCTCCTAAATGCTGGGACCCGCTGGTTTTTCTGGACCGCCCGCTCCCTACCGCATAAATGTTCAAACCGCCCGCCCCTGCAAGATTTCTGATGGGGCTGAAAAACACTGGCATGACAGCTTGTACACACATTCTTAAAATTATGTATTGTATTTTGTATGTATGTATGTGTGTGTATATATATACATATATATTACATTTATAATATATATATATATATATATATATATATATAGATATTTATTTTGTGAGTCTGAAATAAATATATATTATATATAGGGCTGTGCAAGTTAACGTGTTATTATCGCGTTAACGCATTCATTAATTAACACCGACAATTATTTTATCGCGCGTTAACGCAGTTTTTATTATTTCTCTTATTTTTGTAAAAGTATATTGTTCACAAGCTTTTATTTTGCAAAAGTCTGTGAGCGCGGAGAGTTGAGCACAGAGCAGACCAGAGCAAGAGAGAGAAAAAAAAAGCAGAGCGGAGGTAGAGGAAATACCATCGGAGAGACCCGTAACGTTGTTCTGAACTCATGGCGGAGGCAGAGAAATCAGTAGGCTACAACCTCCAAGACCTCCAAGTCATCCAAAGCAGCAGTGAAGTGGGACCAAAAAATCTACCGGGAAATTTATTAGACCCGGCCCGCCGTACGGGTTGAGCTGAGGCTGCACAGTTTGACCAGCAGGCAGTGGCCAGGCAGTAGCAGTGGCCAGGCAGTGGCCAGGCAGTAGCAGTGGCCAGGCAGTGGCCAGGTAGTGGCAAGGCAGTAGCAGTGGCCAGGCAGTAGCAGTGGCCAGGCAGTGGCCAGGCAGTAGCAGTGGCCAGGCAGTGGCCAGGCAGTGGCCAGGCAGTGGCCAGGCAGTAGCAGTGGCCAGGCAGTGGCCAGGTAGTGGCAAGGCAGTAGCAGTGGCCAGGCAGTAGCAGTGGCCAGGCAGTGGCCAGGTAGTGGCGCGTCAGCGGCACACCAGGCTGCCGGATGGTGTTGCTAAAAACTTGCAATGTACAGTATTATCAGACCGGCCCTGGCGGCCTCGAAACACTACCGGCCCACCGGGAAAAGTCCTGATTCTCCCGATTGCCACTCTGCCTCTGATCCAAGGTGTGGGAGCATTTCACACTAAATCAATCAAAAAAGTGTGTTAATTGCAAGATAAATCGACATGGCATGGCACGGGAGCACCACGGTGATATTCAGCACCATAAACAGTCCTTGATGAGGAGGAAGGGAGTAAAGTCACAACAGAATCCTTATTTTGTTCCGTTTTGAAGTGAGGAACGTAACATCCCTCCAGTAGCTCTTCTGGTGCTGCTGTTTACTTGTCCCATATCAGTTATTGTTGACAAATATATTTGTGTATGTTGTAGCCTACTTTTTAATTTAATTTTAAAGTTACTTTTATAGCACTTGGTCATCTTAAAGGAGAACTCCGGCCAATTTTTACATTAATCTTGCTAAATATAACTATGCGAGACCTGTCTATAGCAAAAACAATTAGCGCAACAGCAGCTACCTACACGGAGCTGCTGCAGCTAATGCCCACCACTCCCACTTAGCTAAACGGCAGTTATGGGGGCATAAATGAAATAGTGCATGTGTGTATCTTAACAGCCACAAAATGCAATTAAAATGTCTGTGTAACATGAACAGGGCCCTTACATGACAAAAAGATGCATTTTCAACATTCACCTACTCTGTTAGCTGCTAGCTAGCTAGCTGTCGTCTGGGACGAGAGAGTGTTCAGTCAGGCTTCAGTAATAATCATCATGCAGCAGTCCCGTGTGTATTTGTAGCATATATATGGATATATATGATATATATCCATCTTGTGTGCGATCCATCTGGCGTTGGAGAGTAGTATTCTCTGCCGACAACAATCACGAGAGCTCCCGCTGGTCTGGAGGATGTCCTCCGGAGGACCGGTGATGCCTTCGCGGCACAACACCCACACGAACACCACCAGTTGCCCAAAATGCGTCATCTTGGAGCAGCTGCTTCATCTGCCTGTTGCCCCTCTGTCTGTCTGTCTGGTTGTTTCCAACTCTTGTTAGGCCAGTTCTTCGTCTGTATACTCGGGTTCGAATAAATAAGGACGACCATCAAACTCAAATGCCTCTTCCATGTGTTCAATATCTTCGATATTCTCCATAGTTACGTTACTCCAAGCTTCTTCCCTTGTGAACACCTCCGCTCTTCACGCTACACTGTGCGCTCCTCCGACCTACACTGTTATTTATCTTGCTACAACTGAATTCATACGGGACTTCAGCACGAGACTGCCGCTAGCCGTCTGTTAGTGTTTTACTGAACAAGGCACAGGCATAATTCTGCCCGTTTCCATGTAGTTACATAGTCAATAATATGCTCATAACCACTACAGTGCTCAATTATCTATTTTTGATTGGAAATAAACCCCCCAAAAAATCGCCACGAATGCATCACTGGTCCTCCGGAGGACAGCCACAACCAGCGGGCGCTCTCGCGATTGTTGTCGGCGCGGCAAGCGAGGACTGCGGGCAGGAAGCAGAAGCAAGGCTGCCGGTCGGAAACTACCACAACGATCCCCACAGCAGAGAATACTACTCTCCAACGCCAGATGGATCGCACACAAAATGAATATATATATATCATATATATCCATATATATGCTACAAATACACACGGGACTGCTGCATGATGATTATTACTGAAGCCTGACTGAACACTCTCTTGTCCCAGACGACAGCTAGCTAGCTAGCAGCTAACAGAGTAGGTGAATGTTGAAAATGCATCTTGTTGTCATGTAAGGGCCATGTTCATGTTACACAGACATTTTAATTGCATTTTGTGTCTGTTACAGTTTTTCTCAATCGTTTACACACAAATACTGGTACTTGAGACACAACGACCACAACATGTAACTCTTACACCAACGCCCTGAACTAAATCTGCTAAACTACAAGCACAATTCCTGCTTTACACTCAAATTGCAGTTCTAAAACACACTCTTTTCAAACCACTACACACAATTCTCTGCATTTGGCACAATTTTCATGAAGAAAATCTCTTGTTTTCACGAGGAACACACTGCCATTCAAATACGCACACTGACTCATCACATGGGCAAACACCTGTCACACAGTTTTACAATTAGCAATCAGAGCTTTAGCATAAAAGGGCCACAGGTGAGCTCTTCTGTGATGTTTCTGCTTGGCCAGGGGAAATGTTGCTTGTGATGTGGACGAGAAGAGAAGATGCAGTATAGTTTGTTTTAGTATTTGTTTTTTACTGTAACTGTATACAGTAAATGTTTCTGTTGTTTTGTATGTAGACCACTGTATGTGAACATTTGTGTTGGTTGGGATGTACAGAGCAGGGGGAATGAGAGGGGGAAACGTGACGGGAAAAATAAAATATATTTGTTACCGTGTATTTGTGTGTTCTGAGTATAATAATAATAATAATAATATTCTCAAATATTTTACAACACAATAGTGTATGTACTGTCTGTAGTAAGTGTAACACTGAATAAGGCATGAATAAGTCATTATGATGAATGGAGAAGAAGTGTTTTACATTGAGGACATCAGTGTTCAGCTTGTTCTTATAAATGTCTATTCATATGACGGTCTGTGTGTGTCATTTGTAAACAAAATACCATTTTGAGAAGAAATAACATTGTTTTGAATGTAAAGTTTTTTGAGGGGTTTTGCCCGTTGTGTGTGTGTTTTTGGATTTGTGTGTAGAGTTCTGAGAGCATGAGGCATGCTTTCAGAAAATGTGTGTAAACAATCGAGAAAAACTGTTTCATTTATGCCCCCATAACTGCCGTTTAGCTAAGTGGAGCGGTGGGCATTAGCTGCAGCAGCTCCATCTAGGTAGCTGCTGTTGCGCTAACTGTTTTTGCTATAGACAGGTCTCGCATAGTTATATTTAGCAAGATTAACGTAAAAATTGGCCGGATTTCTCCTTTAAGCTGTGTTTAAATGTGGTGCATAAATAATAATAATACTAATAACTGCTACTGTATGAACAAAATGCTGATGTTAAGTGTTTGCAGAACAAATGTTATGGCACTTTAGTTCATATGGCAGAACATTTAGAATAAAATTGCGCTATACACTGCTTTTGAATTCATTATTGGATTTTGTGTATAACAATCAAAAAAATCATTTGATTAATCACAATTAAAAATTGTAATCGTTGCTCAGCCATAATTATATAATACAAATACATTGTTAAATGGAATTTTTTTTTAATTCAGACTTAATCTAACTGGGTGGGTCTGAATATGTATGGGAATCACTGATATATGAAAAGATAGTTTTTTTATCACTTCTGTGGAACTTTGATGTTTTACTAGGAAGAAGACGGATATACAACACATAAATAGAGTTCTCGTTTCAAGTGAATGAGGAACAAAATCATCATCGTGCCCTTGTCTGTTCCAAATTATAACTCAACAGCACATTACAGAGTGTTCTTCTCAGTATCATCATGCAGTAAATGTCAACAGATGTAGTCCGTCACAAACAATGTGCTGCATTTCAAATATGTCAAAAATGTTCCTTCCTTTTTCATTCTTCCATTAGTAAGTTATAGCATAAGTCCAAAAGTAAGAAGACTACGAGCTACAGAGTGAATGGTGCAATAGATTTAAGAATTTATATATTGGCTTTGTGAATGTAAACCGTTTTGCTCACATATAATTCATAATACTGGTCTGATGCAACATTTATAACTACTGTCACATTTACATTTGTTGACTTTACAATCAGCTCCCCCGCGACCTGACAAAGGATAAGCGGACGAAGATGGAAGATTTTTTTCCCCCCAAGTAATATATTGTCATTTTGTTGTCCCAATGAAAGTCCAATGAAAAATATTTGTTATTTTTTGTTTTTCATTTGGGTTCTTTCTGTTTTCACTAAGCTCAAGGAGGATGGGAGTATTTCAGCGGTAGTTTCTACTACGTTTCTTCTATTGAGAAAACCTGGCAAGAGAGTAGAGATGACTGTCTTCAAAAGGGTGCAGACCTGGTGATTATCAACAGCAAAGAAGAACAGGTATGTGTGTGTGTGTGTGTGTGTGTGTGTGTGTGTGTGTGTGTGTGTGTGTGTGTGTGTGTGTGTGTGTGTGTGTGTGTGTGTGTGTGTGTGTGTGTGTGTGTGTGGCTGATACATAGACATCTCACATTGGTTTAATGGGTGTGAATGATGTAAATATTCTATATTGTTATATTGTTTAAAGATTGTGACTCTGTTTTAAACAAGTATTTCACAATAAAATTTAAGAAGAGACTGTGGATTGGCCTGACTGACTCAGAGACAGAGGGGACGTGGAAATGGGTGGATGGGACTCCACTGACCAAAAGGTTCACACATTTTTTCCATTTGGTCCATTCAGACTAAATCACTATCTTGTACTTCTTGGGTCGTGTTCTCTGATAAAAGCTCTTTGTTTCTGTTTTTTCAGCTACTGGGATTCCAATGAGCCTAACAATGCCAAGGGTGAAGAAGACTGTGTGGAAATACAGAATTTTGATTATGAAAAGTGCTGGAATGATGTAAGATGTTCCTTTCAACTCAACTGGATCTGTGAAATGAAAGTCCGTCCATAACTCTGCAACCAAACCCACCAGACTGAAAACTAAGGATGATAAATATATTGCTGATACAATTTAAATCTTCACAAAACCAACCTGAATATGCTGATGTGGACACATAATTTCCAAGTGAAAATCATTTCCAGCTCAGTGTGGCATAATCTTAGTCTGATACATAATCGAGCTTCACTGCTGTGGCTAAAAAAAATGAAAAAAACTACAATATGTAATACATGTTTTGATTTATAGCTTGCTGAATGAATGTATAAATGTTTATGGGTGGGAGGGGGGAATGTGTGTGTCTGGCCACATCACACAGGCATACCTGTCAAGTTTTGGATTTGAAAATAAGGGAAATTTTCCGGCGCCCACCGCGAGCAGTCCCACCACCCCAACCAAGCTCCAGTATCCCTTACATTTTAAGACAGGTGTACAAGAAAGCTAAAACCACCACTTGATGCAGAATGCTGAAAACATTTACAATTTATAACATTGCTTGTCTTTACATTTACATTTTATTTTCATTCAGGGCCTGGAGTTTCATGCCTTAGACCGGCCCACTTTACTTCACAAAAAAATGTAATCAAAACCTTAGTATATAAGTCTGCAATAGCGCCCTGTTCTCTACAGCCTTGCAATTCAGTGTATTTTTGTAAAATATCACTATTTCTAAGTGTTGCCTCACAATGTCAATTCATTAGAAAAGTTAACATCTTTACAACAACCCAATGATGTTCAACAATATCAGAATCTATTTTCTGTGCAAATAAGTAATCACAGATATCCAAAAACTTGAAATTAAATAAAGAACAATATACCTTGTATTGCACTTTCTAATGACACCATAATATTTTTTTTCCTTTGAATAATATTTCATATAACTTTCTCTTCCCTTTCAGTCTTGGGCTTTGTATATTTACCATCCTAATTTTGAGGATAAAGGCATAATGGGTCACAAGTAATATTTGGGCATAAAAAGTGATTATACTGTAACTAATCTGATCATGTTTGCTTGTTCACACACTGTGATACACCAGCTGACAGTAGATGTGCCTTCTACACTGACAGCTGTCCCTGATGCACACTACTGGCTCTGCTTCTGACACTAAATCACATTGTATAAATTGTCATAATTCTCAGCACAAATCTCCCCTTTTTACAAAGCCTTCTCAAGTCAGTTTCATTATGGTAGTGCCGAATCATCTGGCATCATTAATTATCCCATGGCATTTTTCATATAGAGCAGGGCTACACCACACTCTTATTAATTCTTATAATTAAGCAAGGTGTTGCCGTCGGAGGACTCAAAACATAAATATGTCATTAACCAGGCTGCCTGCACTCTGCGAGTGGGCTGCAAGAAAAAATAAATACTGTAAATACAAAGAGTGGGCTGGGAGTGCAGACAGCCTAGGGACAGCATCTATGATATTCAACTATGATATGGGTTAAAATACGGGAGATTTACGGGAAAATACTAAAACGGGAGGACGGCGGGAAAGAAGGGTAAAATACAGGACTTTCCCAGCCAAAACGGGATACTTGACAGGTATGCAGGGGGGGTCTAGTCCTGTCTCATTGGTTTAGTTATGACCTGTTTTCTTTGTCATTATGTTGTGAAGGCAGCCTCTTTAACACATCTCAAGGTACGGTTAAAAGGATGGTTGTGGAGGAATGAAGGGGTGTCGTTAATTCAAGAGAATGTCTATACTAGAAAATGGGTCATTTATTTGTTTAATTTTTATTTTGATCATGATCATGATCATTTTTTGTTATCATTACATGTCTGATGATTTCTTTTTATCCATCAAGATGTTATTTTAGTATCTTGTCACATTTCATTATCTTGTCAACAAGTACGTCAGCAGAAACTTCCATTATATTCAAAGTGCCTTCATGTGTTTGTCAGGATGTACATTTTGGTCATTGTGAAATTAAATGTTGTTGTATGTTATGTGGAGAATACAATAAATATATTTGAGTCTAATATTGGGCTAATAAAAGGTATCATTTTACATGAACATGTCTTTGTAAATATTATCATTGTCCTAAAGTTTCTTTTTAAGTCAGCAATATTAAGTAACACAAAAGATGACAGTTTAAGTGACGCTGTAGAAGAAGATCAGACATTATTGTTTGGAGTTCCTGCTTCATGTTCTTGATTGTAAATTTAGACCCTTAAAACTTAAAGCCTGTGATCCCTCATATGATACAGCCAACATCCAGATATGCCATGACACCACGTTGGCTCTCTGTTTGGTAGAGGTGGTGGCGATCCTGATGTAGCTGAAGATCTAGGCTATAACAATGTTCTGTTGAACTGTGATTAGTTTCATGAGATCAGCAGCTCAACAACTCATGCAACCTTTTAACTAACCCAAACTCTTCCATCTAGTTACTGCTGCTGTTCACTGTCCACTGGCCACCAGAGGTCACTGTCTCTCAAATAATTGTCTTTTTCCACATATAATTCCTAACACTGGCCTCATAGGACATTTATAACTACTGTCACATTCAAATGTTCTGAATTTACAATTGTTTTTATTTCCTCCCCAAATAACAAATTGCCCTTTTGTTGTCCCATTGACAGACAGTTTGTTAATTTTGTTTTTCATTTGGGTTACATTACATGTCATTTAGCTGACACTTTTATCCAAAGCAACTTTCGATTAAGTGCTTTCAACCTTGAAGGTGCAAACTCTAGACAACAATTAGTAAGTGCATTAGCTTTTAGATTCATGCTCCACCCCGGTCCCGTCAGCATCATCGGCTCCCTCATCATCAGCTGCTCCCTCTTCACCATCATCTTTTGTCCTCTCTAACTGCCTGGAGGAGATTAGGACTTGGATGAGTCATAATTTCCTCCAGTTGAGCACTTCTAAAACTGAAGCCATACAAATTGGCACCCCTCATCAGGTCCAGTCATCCCTCATAACCACTATCTCTTTCTCCGGTCAAGACATCCCCCTCTCAACTACTGTCACCAACCTCGGTGTGAAGCTGGACCCACAACTGACCTTTGCAAACCACATTAAATATCTGTACAAAACCTGCTTTTTTCATATCAGAAACATTTCTAAACTCCGCCCCTCCCTAAGTTTTTCTGACGCAGAAAAACTCGTCCACGCATTAATCTCCTCCAGGCTTGATTACTGTAACAGCCTGCTTATCGGTATACCAAATAAACACCTTCAGAAACTTCAATTCATTCAGAACTGTGCTGCCCGAACTCTGATGAAAACTCGCAAATACGACCACATCACTCCCATTCTTCAGAACCTTCATTGGCTCCCCATAACCACAAGAATTCAATACAAGATTGCCCTCATCACCCACCATTGCATCTATAACGACGCCCCGCAATACCTCAAAGACCTCATTATCCCTCACTCATCTACCCGTAACCTACAGTCCCAAAGCACAAACCTCCTCCATCAGCCCCGCTCAAGACTCCACACCATGGGAGATCGAGCCTTCTCCATCGCTGCCCCGCGCATCTGGAATTCCCTCCCTGAACATCTGAGAAAACCTCAGTCTGTGGACACTTTTAAAAAAGAGCTTAAAACTGTTTTGTTCAGGCAGGTGTTCTTAAGTTGTCCTTAGGCTTTGCAGATTTTAATTTGCACTAAACTGCTCTTTTAGCTGTTTTTTATGCATATTTTATGTATGTATTTTATCGCTTGTATCTTTTTTTTCTGTTTTGTAATGCGTTTTAATGTGGTTTCTGTAGCACTTTGAGATTATTTTATGAAAAGTGCTTTACAAATAAAATGTATTATTATTATTATTATTATTATTATCTTTAAATAAGCAAAACGACAAAGAGCCATATGAAAGTGTAATTTATTATTATTATTCCTTTTATTTTTTTATCTGAGGTGCAGTCTGAAGAGATGTGTTTTTAGCCTTCGGCGGAAGATGCGTAGGCTTTCGGCCGTCCTGATGTCAATGGGAGTTCATTCCACTATTCAGGAGCCAAGACAGCAAACAGTCGGAATTTCGTTGAGTGATTAGTTGTTCCTCATTGTGAGGGGGCAGCAAGCAGGTTGGCAGATGCAGAGCAGAGTGGGCGGGTTGGGGTACTGGGTTTGACCATGTCCTGGATGTAAGCTGGGGCCCTTTCGTGGCCCTTTATGCAAGTACTATGGGGCTTACCCACTGCTACTAGTAGCTCTGCTTGGCTCGGCTCGGCCTCGGTGCCCCGTCCTCCTTTTTCCATTGCAGATTCAGTACCGAGCGTGGCTGGACATAGCAGCGCCGCAGGAAACTGCCGTGAACTAACACGACACACACACAGAACGTGGAAGGTGTGTTGTTGTTGATTCTCGGCATGTGGTTGTTGCCAGAAGACAAATATTGTTTCAAAAGAAGCTGGAGGCAGCAAAAAAAAACACCGCTGGCTAAACTATTTAAAAGTTTTGTTCAGGACACCCCCGTCTGTCACTAGCAATGATGACGCAGTGATTAGTGACGATTCTCTCCGACCAATCAGTAGTCTGCCGGTTTTCACGTCACCTTTTGATATCGTCTCAGCTCGCTTGGAACCTCGACGGAGGTGGTACTAAATAAAGTACCTGTTGGCAGGTACCAGGTACTTTCTTCATAATGGAAAAACAAAAAAAGGCGAGTCGAGTAGGTACCATGTGATGGAAAAACACCACTAGCGTCTTGAAGCGAACTAAGACTTATCAAGTTGACACTGAGTTAAAGAAGGTAAAGTCAGCTTATCAGTCTTTGGAAACATTGTGTAATTATGATAGAAAAGACAATATACAAGTTAAACATTTAAATATTAAAGTTCAGTCTGTGTGTGATGATAACTAGGACAAATATATTTATTGTATTCTCCACATAACATACAAAAACATTTCATTTCACAATGACCAAAATGTACATCCTGACAAACACATGAAGGCACTTTGAATATAATGGAAGTATCTGCTGATATACTTGTTGACAAGATAATGAAATGTAACAAGATACTAAAATGACATCTTGATGGATTAAAAAGAAATCATCAGACATGTAATAACAAAATAAGTCAATGTGAAAATAGAAAATAAACAAATAAATGACCCATTTCCTAGTATAGACATTCTCTTGAATTAACGACACCCCTTCATTCCTCCACAACCATCCTTTTAACCGTACCTTGAGATGTGTTAAAGAGGCTGCCTTCACAACATAATGACAAAGAAAACAGGTCATAACTAAACCAATGAGACAGGACTAGACGCCCCCTGTGATGTGGCCAGACGCACACATTCCCCCCTCCCACCCATAAACATTTATACATTCAGCAAGCAAGCAATGAATCAAAGCATGTATTACATATCTTTTCGTTTTTTTCAGCCAAAGCAGTGAACCTGGTTGGACATTTGTTTCTATATGTTAACAGGTCACTTCACTGCAGCACAAATAACCAGGCTTCAGATTATCACACACTGAGCTGGAAAATCCTAAAATGCTGTTTTTACTTGGAAATTATGTGTTCACATGAGCATATTCAGGTTGCTTTTGTGAAGATTTAAATTGTGTCAGCAATATATTTATCATCCTTAGTTTTCTGTCTGGTGGGTTTGGTTGCAGAGTTATGGACGGACTTTCATTTCACAGATCCAGTTGAGTGAAGTGGAACAGCTTTCATCATTCCAGCGGTATTCATTGTTAGACTCCCCGGAATCCCAGTAGCTGAAACAAAGAGCTTTTATCAGAGAACACGACCCAAGAAGTACAAGATAGTGATTTAGTCTGAATGGACCAAATGGAAAAAATGTGTGAACCTTTTGGTCAGTGGAGTCCCATCCACCCATTTCCACGTCCCCTCTGTCTCTGAGTCAGTCAGGCCAATCCACAGTCTCTTCTTAAATTGTATTGCGAAATCCTTGTTTAAAAAAGAGAGTCACAAACTTAAAACAATATAACAGAATATTTACAACATTCACACCTATTGACCTTTACATTCATTCAACATTTGTATTCTTTATTCTAAACTATATCTGACACACACACACACACACACACACACACACACACACACACACACACACACACACACACACACACACACACACACACACACACACACACACACACACACATACATACACGTACCTGTTCTTCTTTGCTGTTGATAATCACCAGGTCTGCCCCCTTTTGAAGACAGTCATTTCTACTCTCTTGCCAGGTTTTCTCGATAGAAGAAACGTAGTAGAAACTACCGTTGAAATACTCCCATCCTCCTTGAGCTTAGTGAAAACAGAAAGAACCCAAATGAAAAACAAAATGAACATATATTTTTCATTGGACTTCACTTTCATTGGGACAACAAAAGGACAATATATTATTGGGGGGGGGGAAATAAAAATCATTGTAAAGTCAACAAATGTAAATGTGACAGTAGTTATACATGTTGCATCAGACCAGTTTTATGAATTAATGTGACCTAAACTGTTTAAATCCACAAAGCCAATATATAAATTCTTAAATCTATTGCACCATTTATTCTGTAGCTCGTAGTCTTCTTACTTTTGGACTTATGCTATAACTTACTAATGGAAGAATGAAAAAGGAAGGAAAAGTGTTGATATATTTGAAATGCAGCACATTGTTTGTGACGGACTACATCTGTTGACATTTACTGCATGATGATACTGAGAAGAACACTCTGTAATGTGCTGTTGAGTTATCATAATTTGGAACAGACAAGGGCATGATGATGATTTTGTTCCTCATTCACTTGAAACGAGAACTCTATTTATGTGTTGTATATCCGTCTTCTTCCCAGTAAAACATTAAAGTTCCACAGAAGTGATAAAAAAACTAGCTTTTCATATATCAGTGTTTCCCATATATATATATATATATATATATATATATATATATATATATATATATATATATATATATGTATATATATATATATATATATATATATATATATATATATATTTATATATGTATATATGTACTGTACAGTATATATACAAGATACAATACATGTGTCATTTTAAGAATTTGTGTGCAGCTGTCATTCCAGTGTTTTTCAGACCCATCAGAAATCTTGCAGTGGCGGGGGGTTTGAACATTTATGCGGTAGGGAGCGGGCGGTCCAGAAAAACCAGCGGGTCCCAGCATTTAGGAGCTCTTCTCCTGGTCAGTGCTTTAACCCACTGTTCATAGGTTGGCCTAGCTAGGTTTCATAAGAAAATCAGAAAAGCACACAGACCATCCAGTTGGACACCGTCCAAAACTCTTCATTAACACTCCTATTTCTGTCTCTCTCATTTATTTACCGACTTGGAAAGAAACTTTGGGGGCTCAGTGGTTGAGCGGTTAGCTGCCAATTGGAAGGTTGGTGGTTCAATCCCCCGGCCTTGCAGTCACAATGTAAATTGTAAATGTGTGTGAATGTTTATCTGATGAGCAGGTGGCACCTTGTACGGCAGCTCCGGCCACAGCGTGTGAATGTGAGTGAATGGTGAATGGTTCCTGTACTCTGTTAAAGCGCTTTGAGCAGTCGTTTAGACTGGAAAAGCGCTATATAAATACAGTCTATTTTACATTTACAATCATAATATTTACCGGGAAGTTTACATGTAAAATAATCACTTGCATTTGCCCATTATTGGACGTGTATGCTTCTGGTTCCAAACTCTGATTATTTAATTATTCATCACACTTACCTAAGTTATTCAGCTTCCTCTTCAGGTCATCTCTCTCCTCAGTCAGGTTTTTGAAACCAGCCTCAACATCTGAAACAGAATTCTCTCTGAATGTTAGCGTAGCACAAGTTCTCTTTAGATAACAGAGTATCAGAAACTGCTGAATGTGACTGCTGTAAAGAAACTACAAGTGTGGATTATGATGTAGCACTTTGTTACTATTTATTAAGGAATCTAGACTTATGAAAAGAGTTTATTATTTAATCTGCGTTGTACTTCATAGTCTAAAATGATCTGTTGTTTCCTCTTCTTCATCTAAAACTAGGGCTGGGGGATATGGAGAAAATCAAATATCACAATATTTTTTACCAAATACCTCGATATCAATATTGCAGTAATATTTTGGTACTTTCACAAAATATTTACACAATGAGACTTTTGATAAATAATCATCAGTAAGATGGATTTAAAGAGTAAGTGGGTAAAGGCAAATAACAGAACAGCTGGAACAGTCTGGTGAGTTCAGAAAAGGACATCACTTTACTGAAATGCAGCCTTTAAAACCAGGAAAAGACAACACTTATACCATTTTACCATAACCAAAATCTAAGACGATATCTAGTCTCATATAACACTATCAATAAAATATTGATGTATTGTCAAAGCCCTATCTAATACCGTATCATTAGCTCTCTTACAACTGCATCAGTGATCACTAGTGATCCTGAGATGATGTATATTTGGATCTTATCCTCTCCATGGATGTAGAAACACAGAATCAGAATCTGCTGTCACTGAATGTCATGTCATAAAACAGATTTTATTATTTAATCTGCATAGTAACAAGTTGCACTTCATAGTCTAAAATGATCTGATCAATTCAAACCACCAACAGTGATTATCATATCAATCCTAGTCTCACATTGCCAGACCTATCTCTACAGCGCTGTGGAGGAAGGTCTGGCCCCCCACACATACACTACACATAGGAAAAAACACAGTCAGGGGTTGTTTGCATTTCTTTAAACCAATCACAATCGTCTTGGGTGGCGCTAAACTCTGGAGGCAGTGAACGTGGCTCTGCAAAATCATCTCAGGAAGGAACTTGTTTTGGTGAAACATTTGCACCCCACAAAAGAAAACGCCTCATACAGTATTATATTAAGGTAACTGTTGACACAAAGGAGTAACTTTAGCTGTTTAAATGAGCTGGATACATGGTTAAACCAAAGCCCGTCTACGGAAAGCCGTTCCACTCCCCATTCAGCCCCATTGTACCTACTTTGGTTGCAGTTCCACCAGAGTTCCACTGGGGGTGATCACGGTCCAGTGCAAAATGAATGGGACCCTATGGAGCTAGAGGGCTAAATATGTCTCTGTCGCCTGATTGTCGTTGAGAAATCTCAGATTTGATTGTAGTTTTTTCAAGTTCAACATGGATTATAGGGCAAGGGTTGAATGAACAAGTACTTATGCCCTTTTGATTTGTTACAGGTTCAGTCTTTGTTGCCCATAACACGCTAGCATTCTGCCAGCATATGTGTTAACAGGAAGAGTCTAACCTGTCAGCTGCGTTGTCGATGCCTCGAGAGAAAAAAGGAAGCGACTCAGAGCTCGCCGTAAAGCAGTATCTCTGGCCGTATGTGTGTATGACGTCATTCACATTTTAAAAGGCTTATTAGAACAAAAAAGCGACTTTAAAAAAATCTAACTCCCAGCAGTATCTATTTTCTTTGCCTCCCGTTTCGAATGCAACATTCAAATTACTAGACAAAACATGATATCCTGAGAAAAGTGGATATTTAGGGGTACAGCTCCATAGAGTCCCATTCATTCTGCACTGGCCTGTGAGTTAGAGAGTAAATGGTAAAAGTACTTTCTTCACCGTACTTACCCAAGTTGGTTCTCCTCAAGGCGTCTCTCTCTAAAACTGTCATTATGAGAGGAAGGGTTATCATTACTTTCAACAGAATCAGAGTAGTGGTAATTTGTTTAGTTTAATTTTGTGAAGAGAAACTTCTTGTATTCTCTAAGAAACAAAGAGCCAAGGTGGTGTCAATGTCACATCTGGATGTTTGCTCTATCATATGATTACTCAAAAGCTTTAGGTTTTAGGGATTTAATGATGCTGACTTGAAATACATTTTAGGAAAAGCATGATATTTACCGGGAACTTTCCATGTACAATGAGTAAGGGTTAATGCCCGACGAGGAGATGTTGCCTCCGCGGGAAGTCCATTAATACCTGACAGTGGACACCTCGTCGGGCATTAACCCGCTTATACCATGGTCACTTGCCAAATAACATCTTTTTAAAACTTTATTTCACATTTTAATTAGTTTTACAATCGAAATCTAAAGTTTTTACAAACAATAACTCTGTTTCCCTGGTTACGCCTGGTTTGACTAATACCTGGAACAATCATTCCCATCCATCAGGTTCTTATGCAATGCAAACGTTGTTCACTCCTCCAGGAAATAGGAAGGACCTTAGATACGAAATTGCCACCCTTAGCAACCGGAGATGTTTATAGTCCGCTCAGCTGATAGAATCCTTCAGCTCAGCTACGAGCCAGAAAGCTAACACTATGCTAGCAAAATCCAAAGTCAATAACATTGTGTACAGTTGGCAATCAGTAAAACTAATTTGACAGTATGTTTAATAACAAGACAAGCTAGCTATCCAGCCATGTCATTGTCCCCAAATCAATATAACGACTTTAACGAACAATTTGATCCGCAATGTGTAACGTTACTGTCGGCCGCAGCAGCGCAGCCTGGAGTAGCGACCTGAACAGTGAACGGGATGTGAGTTAACGTTATTCTCTGTGAAACAAAGTCAGTCCAGAGGGGAAATATAACTTACTACTTGCAGCGTGTGTGTTAGCGCCATCCTGTGGTGTTCAGAGGACAAGTTGGAAATAACAGATCCACATTTCCTTTTGGATTTAATGTAGCGCATTGATTTAGTTATTGATTTAACGGAAACAGTCCGTTTCACCGGAACACCTTTACTAGGTGTCCTATATCACTTTTGTATGGACACCCAGCAGCCAATCAGAATCGAGTATTCACCCAGACCACGGTATAATCGCTTTTATTAGCCCATTATTAGACTTCCACCCTTTTGGTTCCAAACTCTGATTATTGAATTCATCATCACACTTACCTGAGTTATTCAGCTTCCTCTTCAGGTCATCTCTCTCCTCAGTCAGGGTTTTGAAATCAGCCTCAACAGCTGAAACAGAATTCCCATTGTCTGTTGCATGGGAAAAGATGACAGGATTTATTTATTTTTTCCTCTTCTTAATCTAATACCGTATCATTAGCTTTCTTGTAACTGCATCAGTGATCACTAGTGATCCTGAGATGATTTGTTTTTTGGTCTCATCCTCTCCATGAATGTAGAAACACAGAACTGAAACTGCTGTGTCATTGAATGTTATTTCATAGTAACAAGTAAAAGAAGTGTGGATTATGATGTGGCACTTTGTTACTATTCATTAAGTGAGCTACATTTATACACTTATTTAATCTGCATAGTAACCAGTTGCACTTCATAGTCTAAAATGATCTGATCAATTCAAACCACCAACAGTGGATTATCATATCAATCCTAGTCTCACATTGCCAGACCTATCTCTACAGCGCTGTGGAGGAAGGTCTGGCCCCCCACACATATGCTGTGTCTCAAATCGCCTACTTGCACACTTCACGCACTTAGTTTTAAGTATATAGTGTAGATAACGAAAAAGGCAGTGCACTGAAAGTACCCGGATGACCCCCTAAAAAAAGTCAAAAAGTTCAGTGTAGAACGATGGACACTACGCACACTAAACCTGCGCCATCTTGATTACAAAGCGGAAAGGGGAGGGACCAGGGACGTCGACCGGCAGCTGATTGGACGAACGCGTCACGTGCATATTAGCTCTCGCAGATTTTACATCCGAGCTTAATGGCGGCCAGATGGCGGCTCGTTTGGAATACGATCTCGAATTTTACGAAAATAGTTCACCGAAACGTGTTTCTGAAGACATTTTAAGCGAGAAATAGGCCATGCAGTTGCTGAATCTGTCTTCATTTCAGATCAACTAAGGTCAGTTTAGAAGATTTTCATCCGATTTTGAGAGGCGGCGAGCCGAGACGACCGCTCGTCATTTCCGGTAAGTGCTTTATCATAAGTGTTCCATTTGGGACAATACTAACCATTGACAGTGGGCACTACAGCAGTAAGTGGTCAGTGTACATTAGCAGTGTACTGACCGAAGTAGGCGGTTTGAGACACAGCCACACTACACAGGAAAAAACAGTCAGGGGTTGTTTGCATTTCTTTAAACCAATCACAATCGTCTTGGGTGGCGCTAAACTCTGGAGGCAGTGAACGTGGCTCTGCAAAATCATCTCAGGAAGGAACTTGTTTTGGTGAAACATTTGCACCCCACAAAAGAAAACGCCTCATACAGTATTATATTAAGGTAACTGTTGACACAAAGGAGTAACTTTAGCTATTTAAATGAGCTGGATACATGGTTAAACCAAAGCCCGTCTACGGAAAGCCGTTCCACTCACCATTCAGCCCCATTGTACCTACTTTGGTTGCAGTTCCACCAGAGTTCCACTGGGGGTGATCACGGTCCAGTGCAAAATGAATGGGACCCTATGGAGCTAGAGATGAGATCCGTCCAGAAATGCTGAAAGCTCTGGGTGTGGAGGGGCTGTCTTGGTTGACATGCCTACTCAACATTGCGTGGAAGTCTGGTGGTTCCCCTGTTCAAAAAGGGGGACCAGAGGGTGTGTACCAATTACAGGGGTATCACACTTCTCAGCCTCCCTGGTAAAGTCTACTCCAAGGTGCTGGAAAAGAGGATTCGGCCGATAGTCGAACCTCAGGTTGAAGAGGAACAATGCGGATTCCGTCCTGGTCGTGGAACAACGGATCAGCTCTTTACTCTAGCAAGGATCCTGGAGGGAGCCTGGGAGTATGCCCATCCAGTCTACATGTGTTTTGTGGATCTGGAGAAGGCATATGACCGGGTCCCCCGGGAGACTTTGTGGGAGGTGCTGCAGGAGTATGGGGTGAGGGGGTCCCTTCTCAGGGCCATCCAATCTCTGTATGACCAAAGCGAGAGCTGTGTCCGGGTTCTCAGCAGTAAGTCGGACACGTTCCAGGTGAGGGTTGGCCTCCGCCAGGGCTGCCCTTTGTCACCAATCCTGTTCGTAGTATTTATGGACAGGATATTGAGGCGTAGTCGTGGTAGGGAAGGGTTGCAGTTCGGTGGGCTGGGGATCTCATCGCTGCTCTTTGCAGATGATGTGGTCCTGATGGCATCATCGGCCTGTGACCTTCAGCACTCACTGGATCGGTTTGCAGCCGAGTGTGAAGCGGCTGGGATGAGGATCAGCACCTCTAAATCTGAGGCCATGGTTCTCAGCAGGAAACCGATGGAGTGCCTTCTCCAGGTAGGGAATGAGTCCTTACCCGAAGTGAAGGAGTTTAAGTACCTTGGGGTCTTGTATGCGAGTGAGGGGACAATGGAGCAGGAGATTGGTCGGAGAATCGGCGCAGCGGGGGCGGTATTACATTCAGTTTATCGCACCGTTGTGACAAAAAGAGAGCTGAGCCAGAAGGCAAAGCTCTCGATCTACCGGTCAGTCTTCGTTCCTACCCTCACCTATGGTCATGAAGGTTGGGTCATGACCGAAAGAATGAGATCCAGGGTACAAGCGGCCGAAATGGGTTTCCTCAGGAGGGTGGCTGGCGTCTCCCTTAGAGATAGGGTGAGAAGCTCAGTCATCCGTGAGGAGCTCAGAGTAGAGCCGCTGCTCCTTCACGTCAAAAGGAGCCAGTTGAGGTGGTTCGGGCATCTGGTAAGGATGCCCCCTGGGCGCCTCCCTAGGGAGGTGTTCCAGGCACGTCCAGCTGGGAGGAGGCCTTGAGGAAGACCCAGGACTAGGTGGAGGGATTACATCTCCAACTTGGCCTGGGAAAGCCTCGGGATCCCCCAGTCATAGCTGGTTAATGTGGCTCGGGAAAGGGAAGTTTGGGGTCCCCTGCTGGAGCTGCTCCCCCCGCGACCCAACCACGGATAAGCGGACGACGATGGATGGATGGATGGATGGATGGAGCTAGAGGGCTAAATTTGTCTCTGTCGCCTGATTGTCATTGAGAAATGTCAGATTTGATTGTAGTTTTTCCAAGTTCAACATGGATTATAGGGCAAAAGTTGAATGAACAAGTACTTATGCCCTTTTGATTTCTTACAGGTTGAGTCGTTGTTGCCCATACCACGCTAGCATTCTGCCATTGAATGCTGATTGGTCAGTGAAGGACTGATTACGATCAGAGATCCCGCTTGACGGCATCTGAAGCAGAACCAGAATGTTAGAGTGAATATTTTGGCGTGGTCGTTAAAACATTAGCAAACCTCTTTCTAGCATATGTGTTAACAGGAAGAGTCTAACCTGTCAGCTGTGTTGTCGATGCCTCGAGAGAAAAAAGGAAGCGACTCAGAGCTCGCCGTGAAGCAGTATCTCTATATTATTTATTTATTTATTATTTATTATATTATATTGACATTTTAAAACGCTTATTAGAACAAGAAAGCGACTTTAAAAAAAATCTAACACCCAGCAGTATGTATTTTCTTTGCCTCCCCTTTCAAATGCAACATTCAAATTACTAGACAAAAAATGATATCCTGAGAAAAGTGGATATTTAGGGGTACAGCTCCATAGAGTCCCATTCATTCTGCACTGGCCTGTGAGCGCCATCTAGTGGAACTCAGAACCCGGAAGTAACGAGGGAGTGGAACTTCTTCCTATATTAGAAATTCTTTGGTTAAACCTCATTAGCTCTTAGCAGTGTGTGTGTGTGTGTGTGTGTGTGTGTGTGTGTGTGTGTGTGTGTGTGTGTGTGTGTGTGTGTGTGTGTGTGTGTGTGTGTGTGTGTGTGAGTGTGTGTGTGTGTGCGTGTGTGTGTGTGCGTGTGTGTGCTGTGTTTACTCTGTCCGTAGTTAGAGAGTAAATGGTAAAAGTACTTTCTTCACCGTACTTACGCAAGTTGGTTCTCTTCAAGGTGTCTTTCTCTGAAACTGTCATTATTCATTATGAGAGGAGAGGTTGTCATTACTTTCAACAGAATCAGAGTAGTGGTAATTTGTTTAGTTTAATTTTGTGAAGAGAAACTTCTTGTATTCTCTAAGAAACAAAGAGCCAAGTTGGTGTTAATAACACATCTGGATGTTTGCTCTATCATATGATTACTCAAAAGCTTTAAGTTTTAGGGATTTAATGATGCTGACTTGAAATAAATTTTAGGACAATCATGATATTTACCGGGAACCTTCCATTTACAATGAGTAAGGGTTAATGCCCGACGTGGTGTCCATTGTCAGGTATTAATGGACGATGAAGAGGCGTGCGCGTCGGAAGGTTGCCTCCGCCGAAGTCCATTAATACCTGACAATGGACACCTCGTCGGGCATTAACCCGCTTATACCATGGTCACTTGCCAAATAACATCTTTTTAAAACTTTATTTCACATTTTAATTAGTTTTACAATCAAAATCTAAAGTTTTTACAAACAATAACTCTGTTTCCCTGGTTACGCCTGGTTTGACTAATACCTGGAACAATCATTCCCATCCATCAGGTTCTTATGCAATGCAAACGTTGTTCACTCCTCCAGGAAATAGGAAGGACCTTAGATACGAAATTGCCACCCTTAGCAACCGGAGATGTTTATAGTCCGCTCAGCTGATAGAATCCTTCAGCTTAGCTACGAGCCAGAAAGCTAACGCTATGCTAGCAAAATCCAAAGTCAATAACATTGTGTACAGTTGGCAATCAGTAGAACTAATTTGACAGTATGTTTAATAACAAGACAAGCTAGCTATCCAGCCACGTCATTGTCCCCAAATCAATATAACGACTTTTACGAACAATTTGATCCGCGATGTGTAACGTTACTGTCGGCCGCAGCAGCGCAGCCTGGAGTAGCGACCTGAACAGTGAACGGGATGAGAGATAACGTTATTCTCTGTGAAACAAAGTCAGTCCAGAGGGGAAGTATAACTTACTACTTGCAGCGTGTGTGTTAGCGCTATCCTGTGGTGTTCAGAGGACGAGTTGGAAATAACAGATCCACATTTCCTTTTTGATTTAATGTAGCGCATTGATTTAGTTATTGATTTAATGGAAACAGTCCGTTTCACCGGAACACCTTTACTAGGTGTCCTATATCACTTTTTTATGGACACCCAGCAGCGAATCAGAATCGAGTATTCACCCAGACCATGGTATAATCACTTTTATTAGCCCATTATTAGACTTCCACCCTTTTGGTTCCAAACTCTGATTATTGAATTCATCATCACACTTACCTGAGTTATTCAGCTTCCTCTTCAGGTCATCTCTCTCCTTAGTCAGGGTTTTGAAATCAGCCTCAACAGCTGAAACAGAATTCCCATTGTCTGTTGCATTAATCCATAGATGACAGGATTTATTTATTTTTTCCTCTTCTTCATCTAATACCGAATCATTAGCTTTCTTGTAACTGCATCAGTGATCACTAGTGATCCTGAGATGATTTGTTTTTTGGTCTCATCCTCTCCATGAATGTAGAAACGCAGAACTGAAACTTCTGTGTCATTGAATGTTATTGCATAGTAACAAGTAAAAGAAGTATGAATTATGATGTGGCACTTTGTTACTATTCATTAAGTGATCTACATTTATTGACATTTATTTTATACACTTATTTAATCTGCATAGTAACCAGTTGCATTTCATAGTCTAAAATGATCTGATCAATTCAAACCACCAACAGTGGATTATCATATCAATCCTAGTCTCACATTGCCAGACCTATCTCTACAGTGCTGTGGAGGAAGGTCTGGCCCCCCACACATACACTACACATAGGAAAAAACAGTCAGGGGTTGTTTGCACTTCTTTAAACCAATCACAATCGTCTTGGGTGGCGCTAAACTCTGGAGGCAGTGAACGTGGCTCTGCAAAATCATCTCAGGAAGGAACTGTTGACATGAAGCAGTGGCAAATCCCCGCCAATTGGTCCCAAAACATCCCAGTTAGAGAGTAAATGCCCAGTCCATGATTAAAGAGACAGTTCACTTTAACACATCATTTACATGGTTTATTCACCTATTATTGATAAGTAGTTAGTTTAATACTTGTAAACAGTTACCTTTTACAGATTCTAATAAGCCCCTATGCCATCTAGCATCATGGGACATAATTTGTGCTGGACTCAAAGTTTACTGGCTGACAAATGTGACTGGTTAATTTATTAATTTCCCTTTATTAATTTTCTGGCCACTTGGGGGCAGAAGACTTCTGGAACATGATAACACACACAACCATGACTTTGTGATGTTGTTATTGGCTGATGTGTTAGCAAAACGATTTCCTTCATAGATATGCAACAGAAACAGAGCAGCATTAACATTGATTTAGAGTAATGTATCTGTCCACATGATGAATTAAAGTCCCTCTTCTTTTAGCTTTGTTCTGCTCCTGTTTGTCACTTCAGTGTTCTGACTGAGAAATCATCTCATCACTCCTCACTGACAGGATTTAACATCATATTTAACAGATTAGTCCTCAGCCTGTCCCTCTCCTCCAGGTGCTTGATCATGTTGGTTAGCTGGACTTGGTGAGTAAAATGAGTTGTGTTGCAGTCCGAGTGGGTAGAGTATACTGATATAGGATATAGTACATAAATTAAAAAATATACATTTTAAATTCATTTAAAACCCAAATGTTGTTCAGGTTTACTTTGACAACAAAACATTTGCGTAAATGTTTTCACAGCAACATTTGAAGTTACATCACTGAGCGTTTTGAACGCGCAATATAGTGGTGCTGTTTTAGCACATTTTAACTTACACAATACGAAGAAGCCATACTCACATGTCAGGCGTAGAGAAACATTGAGAATGGCTTGTATGATGCACAGCAGCCCAAAGCTGAGGAGAACCACCTGGCAGAGTCTTCTCTCTGAAAACCAACACAGACTCACCAACAACAATGTATAACCACTCTGGCAGCCATGTGAGGCTGCCATGTGCTGTTGACACATTCAAATAATGAGAAATTAATTCAACTTTCAGTAAGATTATCAAGTAACTTAACCAACCTACATTAGCATGCTAATGGTTGGCTCAATGGAGAGTTACATATTTCATAATTACAATTTCTGTCAGTTACTCTCAAATGAATTGTTGACATCACTACAATGACGTCCAATAGGGCAAGAAACATGATTGTTGTTATGTAACAATGTATGTGCATCACATCACATCACATGAGTTTAATACTAGCGCTCACTAGAGCTGCAATGGTGAATCACTAAGTTGTCAACTATTAAATCAATCACTGACTATTTTGAAAACCGATTAATCAGTTTGAGTAACTTTTTAATGAAAAAACAGTAAAACTTCTCTGATTCCAGCTTGTTAAATGTGAATGTTTTCTAGTTTCTTCTCTCCTCTGCGACAGTAAACTGAATATATTTGAGTTGTGGACAAAACAAGATATTTGAAGACGTCATCTTGGACTTTGGGAAACACTGATCCACATTTTCGGACATTGTTGAGACCAAACAAAGAATTGATTCATCGATGAAATAATCGACAGATTAATCAACAATAAAAATAATTGTAAGTTAGTCCTAGAGTTCACGTCCTGAGCCTTGTGTGTGTTCATGTAAATGATGCAATGAAAACACTTTGTTTAAGACTCGGCAAAGATCGTGGTTTTGATGAAATATTTAACAGTAAACACTTTTTCAGTATTGAAGGACAGGATTGTTGGGCCATGCCACTAGTGCAGCTTAAAACTCTTGATAGAGTACAATAAGTAGAACTGTGATGTTTAACAGTAGGCTACACATAAACCATCAACTGATACAGTGTGTTATTACCTCTTTGATTTGCATCCCCACGGCCTTTCTGCTTTGGTCTCAGTGGCTCATTAACATAATCAGATAACTCTATTTGATCCATCCTCTGCGTCTGCTTGATATTTGGTGAGAAGTTTGGTTCAGTGTGTTCTGAGCAGTGAACTGTGTTTCCTCTTTTATTAAGTGTGATAGAAGTATGTTGCATTTCTGTTTCTAAAAGTCAGATCTTTATCTGTAGGAAGTGGCATAAGCATTGGTTTCTTGATTACGTGCTGTTTGTACGTCTGCTCCTAGCTGAAGAAGTAGCTTTGACTTTAACCTACCATATTTAGTCACTACACCGTATGTACAACTGTTAAACTGTTGTTGGCATTATACTGTATGTTCCTGTACAGAGTTAATCTTTGTCGAGCTAGATAGATAGATACAAGTTTGTTGTGTTGGGTGTGTGATGTTCTCGTGGATTCAAATGCAGTAAATTCATTATGATTTCACGTCCTTCCACACTGTGTTAGCCTCACGCCTAACTCTGAACACTAGATTTGAAAACGTCCTCTTCCTATTTTTGCTCATCTTAGTCATGAATAATAATAATGACCCCAGCAGGAGACAGATGAGAGAAGGAAAAGCACTAGTTCAAAAGACCAGACGAAAACAATTTTGGCAACATTTTCATAACCATTTCCATCATTTAAAAAAAACATTTAAAAGCCATTTCACTTTGTTGTGGCACACCTCTGCTTTTCATCAGAAAACCGGTCCCAGCTTTGACAGTGTGACAGGTTAAAGGACATACTCATAGCCTTTTATACACTAAAAGATATTAGTAATTTCATAGTATGTGAGGATCTTAAAACATATCAGGTTAAAAAGATCTTGCACTCAGTACAAGTTCATAGAGATTGATAAAATTCATATAATGTGTTAAAAAGTTAAAATCTGTCACGCATACAAAAGGACAAAAATTGTAAGAGGAATCTGTAAACATATATTGATTATTTTATTGCGTGGTGCCTACTTTAAGGGTAGAAGTGTTAATCTGTGATCTACTAAGTAATCTTAATCTATGAGCCTGAGTTTGATTGCTTTGGTCTTCAACCAAGTTTCCGGCAAGGGGGCAAGCCTCTCTCCACCAAGGGGCCAGGCTTTCCATTCCATTGACTGCCATTCATTTTGGCGTCACTTTGACAGCAAATAACTTTACATCTGAAGTGTCTAAAGACTTTATTTGTCCATTGTTTATTTCTAAAGAAACACAACAATGTATAAAAGGCTCCATTACCTTGTACCTCACGTTATGGCTCCGTAGCAGACGTTTTTATAAAAATAGGCTAACGGTTGTGTCATAACCAAGCGACCTACTGGCTGTGTCTCAAACCGCCTACTTCGGTCAGTACACTGCTAATGTACACTGACCACTTACTGCCGTAGTGCCCACTGTCGATGGTTAGTATTGTCCCAAATGGAACACTTATGATAAAGCACTTACCGGAAATGACGAGCGGCGGCTCGGCTCGCCGCCTCTCAAAATCTGATGAAAATCTTCTAAACTGACCTTAGTTGATCTGAAATGAAGACAGATTCAGCAACTGCATGGCCTATTTCTCGCTTAAAATGTCTTCAGAAACACGTTTCGGTGAACTATTTTCGTAAAATTCGAGATCTTATTCCAAACGAGCCGCCATCTGGCCGCCATTAAGCTCGGATGTAAAATCTGCGAGAGCTAATATGCACGTGACGCGTTCGTCCAATCAGCTGCCGGTCGACGTCCCTGGTCCCTCCCCTTTCCGCTTTGTAGTCAAGATGGCGCAGGTTTAGTGTGCGTAGTGTCCATCGTTCTAAACTGAACTTTTTGACTTTTTTTAGGGGGTCATCCGGGTACTTTCAGTGCACTGACTTTTTCGTTATCTACACTATATACTTAAAACTAAGTGTGTGAAGAGTGCAAGTAGGCGATTTGAGACACAGCCACTGTCACATAGTAGAGGAATTACCGTATAGTACAGGAGAAACTCGAAGGCAGTTTCGACTTACATTAGCTGTTTAGTTTAATTACTAATATTAACTAGCATTTTAGTTAGCAATAATTAGCCTGTGCCTATGTTATCTCCTTACATATAGCTACGCTCTCCATCTGCAAGATTGGGAATGATTGAGATTTCTCTTGCCACAGCTACCAGAAGACTTACAACGTTCAGACACGTTGCTCACGTCACATCTACGTCATCAAGCTCAGTTTGCAGCTGCGTAGGGTGACCATATTTTGATTTCCAAAAAAGAGGACACCCGGCCGGCCTCAAGACACAAATTCAGACAGGCTTCTCAGAGGTTAATGAACATACTTTATTATGCCTCAATGGTACAAAAATAACTTCTGTAATAAAATAAAATCAAATCTGTTATAAACTGTAACAAAATAATAGCTCTCTTTTCAAATAAATAAATAATATGACATGTTCTAAATATGACCTCTTCTGTGTCAGAAAATCCAGCTTCAAATAAATATCTCTTAAAGTAGAACTCCGGCCAATTTTTATGTTAATCTTGCTAAATATAACTATGCGAGACCTGTCTATAGCAAAAACCGTTAGCGCAACATCAGCTACCTAGACGGAGCTGCTGCAGCTAATGCCCACCGCTCCACTTAGCTAAACGGCAGTTATGGGGGCATAAATGAAATAGTGCCTTTGTGTATCTTAACAGACACAAAATGCAATTAAAATGTCTGTGTAACATGAACAGGGCCCTTACATGACAACAAGATGCATTTTTAACATTCCCCTACCCTGTTAGCTGCTAGCTAGCTAGCTGTCGTCTGGGACGAGAGAGTGTTCAGTCAGGCTTCAGTAATAATCATCATACAGCTGTCCCGTGTGTGCGCCTAACTTTTTTATTTAGGTGCACCAGCACAAAATTTAGGTGCACCCACATTTTTCTTTGCCACAATTTCAAGGTCACCTTTTTATCACGCTCCATATACATTCATTTATATTACTTATGTAAATGATTTTAAACAAGAATAAGGTGTAGGTAAATACTTTTTAGTTGAAGCACAATCATACTGCATATATAAAAACATGTTTAAAGTGCTTCACTGAGCTGCCGAACTAAAACATTTAAAGTAAAACATTTCAAAATAGAAAGTGCTACTGTTTCAAAGTGCTTCCCTGAACACTGAACCCCCCCCCCCCCACACACACACACACACACACACACTGATTCTTATCAGATCTTCCAGCAGGCCAGTACTAAAAATCATATCTCTGTATTTATACAAAGTGGGCTAAATGTTCCATTTTAAGTCAAAGCCACTTTTCAGAAGCTCTTTTATGAAATGCAAAGACAGGGTTTACTTTAAACATATACGGTAAGTAGCCTAGGATATATTTAAAAAATATAAATATATCTCTGAGAAAGCACCTTCACTTGTTATGTATGTAACAACAATAACAGACTGATCAACAGAGAGAGAGGGCGCCCGGATAGCTCAGTTGGTATATATAGAGGTTTACTCCTCGACGCAGCGGGCCAGGTTAGACTCAGACCTGTGGCCCTTTGCTGCATGTCATTACCCCCTCTTTCTCCCCTTTCATGTCTTCAGCTTTCCTATCAAAATAAAGGCCTCCCCCCCCCCAACAAAAAAAAAATAGAGAGAGGGAGAGTGCAATGGACTGAAGCGTATTACTCACAGAGTGACGGCTGACTCATTATAAACGGGTCCAGCACGGGTGGAATGCTTTGGCGGGCCAGCGGCGTTACACACATCTTGTGTATGAAATGTCTGTATCGTCACTGCGCCGCATTTTTATGAATTATGATATTCTGGCCACGTCTCTCACCCAGGTCCAGCAGGCTCCGTCTGAAGTTAGTTGCATTCAGTAACTTCGTCTGTGTTTTTTGCCGTGCGGCGGCCGCAGTAACAGAGTTACCAGCGGAAACACTGGTACAAATACAGGTTTACAGGTTAACAATATAGAGCTGTGTTAATAACAATTAAAACTGTAGACAAATGTCGCAGTGTGGATCAACGGCGTGTCTCTCCATGTTGCAGGGGAGTCTGTGTGTGACAGTGAGTGAATGGGGGCGGGGCTGCGCGGAGAGTAGGAGAGATCCAAACACGTGCACGGCTTTACAGAAGAAATGGGTCATGTAACGCAGCGAGAGAGGACATTAGGTGCACCGGTGCGACCTAGGAAAAATGTTAGTCGCACCCTTACAAAATTTGGTCGCACTCTCGAGCCCTGAATGGTATAATAGATTTAAGAATTTATATATTTGCTTTGTGAATGTAAACTGGCCTCATGCGACATTTATAACTACTGTCACATTTACATTTGTTGACTTTACAATGATTTCTATTTTTCCCCAAAATAACAAATTGCCCTTTTTTTGTCAAAATAAAATGATTTGGTCCATTCAGACTAAATCTCTATCTTGAAAGACCATTTGTTAATTGTGTTGTTCATTTGGGTTCTTTCTGTTTTCACTAAGCTCAAGGAGGATGGGAGTATTTCAGCGGTAGTTTCTACTACGTTTCTTCTATCGAGAAAACCTGGCAAGAGAGTAGAGATGACTGTCTTCAAAAGGGTGCAGACCTGGTGATTATCAACAGCAAAGAAGAACAGGTACGTGTGTGTGTGTGTGTGTGTGTGTGTGTGTGTGTGTGTGTGTGTGTGTGTGTGTGTGTGTGTGTGTGTGTGTGTGTGTGTGTGTGTGTGTGTCTGTGTGTGTGTGTGTGTGTGTGTGTGTGTATGTGTGTGTGTGTGTGTGTGTGTGTGTGTGTGTGTGTGTGTGTGTGTCACTCAGACGTAGTTTAAAATAAAGAGCAGAAATGTTGAATGAATGCAAAGATCAATGCAGTAGCAGATAATTAGACATTTCACATTGGTTTCATGGGTGTGAATTATGTAAATATTCTGTTATATTGTTTAAAGTTTGTGACTCTTTTTTAAACAAGGATTTCACAATAAAATTTAAGAAGAGACTGTGGATTGGCCTGACTGACTCAGAGACTGAGGGGACGTGGAAATGGGTGGATGGGACTCCACTGACCAAAAGGTTCACACATTTTTTCCATTTGGTCCATTCAGACTAAATCACTATCTTGTACTTCTTGGGTTGTGTTCTCTGATAAAAGCTCTTTGTTTTAGCTACTGGGATTCCGGGGAGCCCAACAATGACAACGGTGAAAACTGTGGGCATATACGTTATTTTGATCCAGAAAACTGTTAATCTGAATATAATATCTGAATAATAATCTGAAGCCTGGTTATTTGTGCTGCAGTAAAGTGACCTGTTAACATATAGAAACAAATGGCCAACCAGGTTCACTGCAACGTGTTATATGTGCTTTGATTCATTACTTGCTAAATTAATGTATAACTGTTTATTGGTGGGAGGGGGAAATGTGTGCGTCTGGCCACATCCCAGGGGGGGGGGGGGGGGGGATTGGTTTAGTTATGACCTGTCTTCTTTGTCATTATGTTGTGAAGGCAGCCTCTTTAACACATCTCAAGGTACGGTTAAAAGGATGGTTGTGGAGGAATGAAGGGGTGCCGTTAATTCAAGAGAATGTCTATACTAGGAAATGGGTAATATTTTCTATTTTCACATAAGATATATGTGAGCTTATTTTGTTATTATTACATTTTAATTGCTCGACAACAGAGATGGGAAAAGTACTCACTTCTCATACTTAAGTAGAAGTACAGATACTTGTGTTAAAAAATACTCTGGTAAAAGTAGAAGTACTGATTTAACTTATTTACTCAAGTAAAAGTAACAAAGTACAAGCTTGGAAATGTACTTAAAGTATAAAAGTAAAAGTAGCCTTGCGAATGACAACCATTTTTTATGCAAAGCTACCTGGAGCACAAATGTTACTCGAGTGCAAGCTGAGAAACTTCAGTAGCCATGGAGACAAGGCTCTTTATGTATATTATGCCATTGTCTACATTTTAAAAGGATGTCTGCCAAAAGGCCTAAAACATCCCATATATGATTATTGTGACAGAGACTGGGACTCCAGGTTAATAAGATTCTGACTGAGTAGCAAGATATGAATTCAATTTTGATTCTGTAATAATTCACAGATCCAGTTCCATTTTTAATCAACATTTAAAGGAATCTACATGTAAGTTCTGCATACTTTTAGAGTACAACTAACCAGTGGTGTAGTTTATTTTTTTGTAGTGAGTATACTGTGATTACTGTCCCAGAGCGACACCCCAGACAGTCGGTACTGTGACGTTTCTGAATACGAACTGTACACGGGCAACAGACGTTTAAGTATTGATGGCGTTTATTTAAAGTCCTGGAAAAACAACGCTTAGAGTTGAGAAAAGATGAGACAGATTTAACTTTTGAGAAACGCAACAGGACATCCCACAAATAAGCCATTTAACCGACACCCCCCCCACTGCCACACAAAACCATGACTAATAATTAGCATCATCATACAACTTTTGTATCGATTAGCAGTAAAATCTGCTGATAAGGGCCTACATTTACTCAAAAGTATTTAATAAACGGTTTACAATCTTCAACACCATGGCTAACAAATGCATAAAAAGCAGACGGAAGGAGAAAAAAGCTCCACTCTTTCTATTTTAGTTAATTATCTGACCATTGCTAACTAACATTACCATATAGTCATTTAATTGTGTAAAGCAATGCATATTTAAGATTTAAGAATTTACTCTAATGTTGCATAGTCATTGACCTTATGAAGGCCAGGAGTTCTCACTGTCTCTCATCATCTGAAACAAGGACACATAAACATTGTATTCTGTTTACTGCTGTACTCAGACGCAGGTACACACACACATAGACACACAGACACACACACAGGCACGCACACACACGCGCGCGCGCACGCGGTATCATATAATGCTGCGTTCCAGGCAACCCGTAACTCGTGTTTTCACAACCTTCTACCCGTGAAAGTGCCCTGGAACGGCCGTCCAACCCGTAACTTACTACCCGTGAACTCGTACCAGATTTTGTACTCCAGTTACAGTTTTTGACGTCACACACACATAAACAACAATGGCGACCCCCTGTTGATGCTGTACAGACGCCGGTGAAATAGAAATAAATAGACATGAATAGACAACGTAAAGTAATTCCGCACATTGTAATCAAAACAATACACATACAATTGTGTACTCCTACAGGTTATGTTTATTAAAAAGCCCAATATATGTCGCTGACTAGAAATCGCTAGTATCATCTAGCACTAGCTAACGTCAACGTTAGGTAGCCGCTAGCTAACGTCAGCGTAGCCACTAGCTAACGTCAACGTCAGCGTAGCCAGTAGCTAACGTCAACGTCAGCGTAGCCCAACCTGAACCCTGGAACGCTACCAAGTCGTGAGTCGTGGCTTGAAGTCGTAACTTACGGGCTAAAAATTGTGTCTGGAACGCAGCTACTCTCACTTACCAGGTAACAGTAGGCTAACATTGGTGGCAGCTGCAGCGTCACCCGACGTGGCAGTAGCTTCAGGGACAGACTTTAGAAAACACTGAAGTAGTGTTATTTAGGTCTGTTTAGTAACGTTTAATATCTCGTTACTTATAAAACTTTGTTCAAACTCTAGGTAACTAACTAGTTGCGAGAAAGGAAAGACCGCGCAAAGAATGCAACTTGTTGTTGCTTAGTAACGTTAAGTGACCTCACGTCAGATCCAGAGCCACGGAAACCCCGAAGGTCCAAATCTCAGAGCTTCCCAACACAGACGGGGTGAATTTATGAATGAAAATGAGAACGTTCTGTCACAAACAATGTTGTTACGTATCATCGCGCTTTTGTAAGTGGGTAAGTAACGAGCCACTTTTGTAGGAAAAAGGAGTAGAACGTACCAGTATTTGTGTTAAAAATGTAAGGAGTAAAAGTAAAAAGTCGGCACAAAAATAAATAGTAAAGTAAAGTAAAAATACCTGAAAAATCTACTTAAGTACAGTAACAAAGTATTTGTACTTCCTTACTTCCCATCTCTGCTCGACAACGCCACCTTGGTATTATTTTATTATTTTACACTGATCAAAAACACAGGTTCGTTCCAATCGACAGGCAAAACATGTGGTTCCCAGTTTAGAAAAATACTTTATTTAATAAATTATGTATAATCATAAAAATTAGCATTCATCCCAAATAATACGAAAAGGAAACTAATCAGGGGCTGAGGCCTACTGTTGGGAAGAGCAGGTGAAGGGGAAGGAGAATTAATAAAACCAAATTAAAGAAAAAGGGTTCACCCAGACACACAGTGATATCACCAAATCCAAGGAAGCACGGCACACAAGAAGGAAGGACACCACCACCCACGTCACCAGCACCACCACCAGCCTGCAGCCACTGACAAGGACAAACAAAGGAGGTTACAACAGAAATAATTAACCCCGAAATGTACAACAAAACATACAACATAAAACAGAAAATACTTCACAAAATCGGCTTAACAAAACAATTTACTTAATCAAAACAATAATGAAGTAAAGAAAACAAAACAAGTAATACAAACTAAGGGATTAACTCCTCACAGTCATTTGGCTAAAATTAAAGAAATAAACAGGTTAAAAGTATGGTGTCAGCAGTCCACCATGCGAGCCAACTGTAGCCCAAAAGCCAGCAACAGCAGCGCCACCAAGCAGTAGAGACACGCTGTGTAGTTAGCAGCAGAGACACAACAGCAGACAAAGCAGCAGCGGCCCCAATCAGCTGGTGGTGGAGTCACGTGAATCACCACCTGTAGATTTCGGCCAGCTGATGAGCGTTCCCTGTCAATAAACATAAAATTAGCATGGCTAAGCTACATTAATCAAGGCTTTTGGGGACTATATTTAAGGTAGCATACCAGTTTTCAAAGTCAAACCTGCATAACACAGAGAGAGAGAGGACACACCACCGCTCAAGAGAACCAGGGAATAAACGGAGCCCGGGGCACTCAGTCGCTGCTCTGCAGTGAAAACACGTAAGCTTTCAGCTTCTTACTGCATTAACTAATGGTATAAAAGGCACCTTAGTTAACTGAGATTAACAGTTAGTTAAGGCATTAAGTAATGGTGAATAATGCATAAATTAATACCTTAGTTAGCATAAAAACAAATAAGCATGGTTAATAGACACCTTAATTAAGGGTTAACTAATGTTTATTAATGCATTAAGTAATGCTAATTTATGCTAATTATTGTAAAGTGTTACCGGTCAATCTGAGTCAAGTTTTTCCAGCAAATAATCTGTAATACATTGTTTTTTGGTTAGACACCTACTTAGATTATGGTTATTCACATGCTCATTTATGTCTCGGCAATTGCAGCAAGATTTGGTTTGATATCATTTTGTTACACAAAAACAAAAACATGTCACATACACACAGTACACTGTTGTGAAATTGAATTACTGCATTTAACCATCCTTTCATCCCTAATGCTCCTTTAATATTACACTATAGGCTACACTACAACCCTTACTGCATTACTCTCTAATACCTTTAGTACTAATGACAATGTATTTAAATAGAGATTAGAATAAATATTTATATTTGATCACCAATATACAGATTACATGACATTATACACTGAATATACAATAGAAACTAAAGACAAATGTACACATTTAAATTACTGATAAAACATGAAATAAGTCATTAAAGTGAAACACAGCACACATGGCTTAGATGGTGATTTAGATACATAATCACAACAATATGTGCAGATGTTGAGACGCAGAATGTCTCCTCGAAGAGATCTTAAGGTGACAAATCCAAATTTTTAATACTGCTGTCAAAGCTGGGACCGGTTTTCTGATGAAAAGCAGAGGTGTGCCACAACAAAGTGAAATGAAAATGTTGCCAAAACTGTTTTCGTCTGGTCTTTTGAACTAATGCTTCTTGTCTCATCTGTCTCCTGCTGGGGTCATTATTATTATTCATAACTAAGACATGCAGTAATAGGAAGAGGACGTTTTCAAATCTAGTGTTCAGAGTTAGGCGTGAGGCTAACACAGTGTGGAAGGACGTGAAATCATAATGAATTTACTGCATTTGAATCCACGAGAACATCACACACCCAACACAACAAACTTGTATCTATCTATCTAGCTCGACAAAGATTCACTCTGTACAGGAACATACAGTATAATGCCAACAACAGTTTAACAGTTGTACATACGGTGTAGTGACTAAATATGGTAGGTTAAAGTCAAAGCTACTTCTTCAGCTAGGAGCAGACGTACAAATAGCACGTAATCAAGAAACCAATTGCTTATGCCACTTCCTACAGATAAAGATCTGACATTTAGAAACAGAAATGCAACATACTTCTATCACACTTAATAAAAGAGGAAACACAGTTCACTGCTCAGAACACACTGAACCAGACTGTACTTATTGTACTCTATCAAGAGTTTTAAGCTGCACTAGTGGCATGGCCCAACAATCCTGTCCTTCAATACTGAAAAAGTGTTTACTGTTAAATATTTCATCAAAACCACGATCTTTGCCGAGTCTTAACCAAAGTGTTTTCATTGCATCATTTACATGAACACACACGAGGCTCAGGACGTGGACTCTAGGGCTAACTTACAATTATTTTCATTGTTGATTAATCTGTCGATTATTTCATCGATGAATCAATTCTTTGTTTGGTCTCAACAATGTCCGAAAATGGTGAAAATGTGGATCAGTGTTTCCCAAAGTCCAAGATGACGTCTTCAAATATCTTGTTTTGTCCACAACTCAAAGATATTCAGTTTACTGTCGTAGAGGAGAGAAGAAACTAGAAAACATTCACATTTAACAAGCTGGAATCAGAGAAGTTTTACTGTTTTTTCATTAAAAAATTACTCAAACTGATTAATCGGTTTTCAAAATAGTCAGCGATTGATTTAATAGTTGATAATTCACCATTGCAGCTCTAGTGAGCTCTAGTATTAAAGTAATGTGATGTACATAAATTGTTACATAACAGCAATCATGTTTCTTTCCCTATCGGACGTCATTGTAGTGATGTCAACAATTAGAGAGTAACTGACAGAGAAGACGGCCAAAGCTTGAAAAATAAAAGACCTAAGATATAATTATAAAATATGTAGCTCTCCATTCAGCCAACCATTAGCATGCTAATGTAGGTTGGTTAGTTTGGTTCATTTACTTGATAATCTTACTGAAAGTTGAATAAGTTATCATTATTTGAATGTGTCAACAGCACATGGCAGCCTCACATGGCTGCCAGAGTGGTTATACATTGTTGTTGGTGAGTCTGTGTTGGTTTTCAGAGAGAAGACTCTGCCAGGTGGTTCTCCTCAGCTTTGGGCTGCTGTGCATCATACAAGCCATTCTCAATGTTTCTCTACGCCTGACATGCGAGTATGGTTTCTTCGTATTGTGTAAGTTAAAATGTGCTAAGACAGTTGCATCAACTGTTTTGCTGTCAAACTAAACCTGATCAAAATTTTGGTTTTAAATTAATTTTAATGTATTTTAGCTAGTATAGACATCCAGACTGGCAATCCGTTTATACAACATTTTTGTCAATATTTTCTACATTCTTTTGTAAGTTTTTTCAAATGCTGAATTTTTTTATAAACACCCAAGTGTTTTAATCCGTGTTTTGGGGATGCTAATAATGTTAAAACACAGTTTCTTACTATGAAGTTACATGTCCGTGTTGCACTCATTAAGATCTCATCTGAACAGATTTCTGTTGTTCATACAACTCTGAATTAATAATAATAATAATAATAATAATAATAATAATAATAATAATAATAATAATAATAGTAATGAATTGAACTTATATAGCGCTTTTCATAGACTCAAAGTCGCTTTACAGGGGAGGTAGATACAAAACAAAACTAGACAAAACAATGATGTACAGGAACATACAGTATAATGCCAACAACAGTTTAACAGTTGTACATATGGTGTAGTGAGTAGTTTAAAGTCAAAGCTACTTCAGCTAGGACCAGATGTACAAACAGCATGGGAACAGAAAACCAATACTTATGCCACTTCCTACAGATAAAGCGATCTTGATCATTGTTAGATAAAGGTCTGACCTTTATAAACAGAAATGCAACATACATACTTTTATCTTACTTAATAAAATGTGCATGCACAATAAAGTGAGCTGTGAGTGATATGATGCAGTGGAAATTAAAAAATAAGTTGAGATATGTTGTATAATTTAAGTTTAGTTTTTTGTGTTAACACAGTGATCTGTAAAATGTTAATCCAAGGTTCATTTATATAGCCTACTCTACTCAACTTTCATCTGTTTTTTGTTTCATTCTTTGTCTACTGACTACCTATAATTGATAGATGAATGAACTATATAAATGATGTGTTAAAGTGAACTGTCTCTTTAATCATGGATTGGGCATTTACTCTCTAACTGGGACATTTTGGGACAGATTGGCGGGGATTTGCCACTGCTTCATGTCAACAATTACCTTAATATAATACGGTATGAGGTGTTTTCTTTTGTGGGGTGCAAATGTTTCACCAAAACAAGTTCCTTCCTGAGATGATTTTGCAGAGCCACGTTCACTGCCTCCAGAGTTTAGCGCCGCCCAAGACGATTGTGATTGGTTTAAAGAAATGCAAACAACCCCTGACCGTGTTTTTTTCCTATGTGTAGTGTATGTGTGGAACAGTGTTGGTCATCTTACTTTAAACAAGTAATTAGTTACAGTTACAAATTACTTCTCCCAAAAAGTAATTGAGTTAGTAACTCAGTTACCACATTGTAAAAATAATGTCACAGTTACTCAGCAAAGTAACTGTGACGTTATTTTTTATGTTCTATAACGCTATTACGTTCTGTAACATATTTAACGTCAAAGGTTTATATTAACTGAGGAATAAAAACACTATATACAATATTTTGGAACATTTGGTATTATTTGAACTTGATTGCAGCCTGCTATATGATATGCATAGAAATAAAAACATATAAAAAATAAACATTGATGTGTTCATGTGAGGTGCTTCATGAGATTGGAGTTGCTTGAGGCAGACGTGGATAAAGTCTTTTTTCCTGGGCATAGCGTGCATGTTAAATAAGCATTCTTGCCTTTAATTTCAATGAGCAAGAAGTAGTGCCGGTACTTCCAGTTCGAGAACGCTACCTTTGAATTTCCCTGGCTCGTCGCCATTGCCGCTGTCTTGTGTTTAGGTGTTTAGCGGTAATCAGAGCATGCAGTGTGAGACCTGAGACAGCGTGAGCAGGGCATCCGCCCACCCAGCCAATCATCATCACATTTGCAACGGTGTCATCACCTCTCCAGGCAGCTGATGTATAGCCAAAAGCCTGACACATCGTGCTTCATTCAACCAAATTGTAGTACTTTACATTCTCAGTAACAATAACGGCGTTGCAACGGTGGGAAAAGTATTTAATTAGATTACTCCGTTACTGAAAAAAATAACGCCATTAGTAACGCCGTTATACTTAAACGCTGTTACTCCCATGTGGAGGGGCCAGACCTTCCTCCACAGCGCTGTAGAGATAGGTCTGGCAATGTGAGACTAGGATTGATATGATAATCACTGTTGGTGGTTTGAATTGCTCAGATAGTTGTAGACTATCAAGTGCAACTGGCTACTATGCAGATTAAATTATAAAATCTTTTTTTATAAGTGAAGATCACTTAATGAATGTTAACAAAGTTCCACATTGTAATCACACTTGTAGTTTCTTTACTAAGCAGTCCCTCCAGAAAAACGCGATTATGCGATCGCAGAATTCAATGCATAATCAGCCAAAGTCCGCATATTTATGCGGGGGCCGCATTTTTTTAAATACGCCGCACTTTCGCCGCATAAATTGCCGATTTCCGCGCAAAATATGCGGAGCTTGCATGATTTCATAATCCCCGCATTTTCGTTGCAAAAAAGTCACATATATCTTAGCAGAAAGTTGAAAAATGTTGCGTTTACTTCACACAAGAGCAGCCATTTTCCCCTGTTGCCATGGGAACGTTATGAAGTGACGTAATTTCACCTACTGAGATGCTGAGAACACGGTGTTGGGGGAATCACTTTTTCTTCTCTTTATCATCAAACCACAGTTTTTGCAAGTTCCCGCAATTTTTGCAAGTTCCCGCAATTTTTGCAAGTTCCCCCAATTTTTGCAAGTTCCCGCAATTTTTGCAAGGTTCCGCAATTTCATCGCATAAAATGGCATAAATATCCCGCATATTCCATCGCATTTTTTAAGAAAACGTGCCGCATAATCAAGGATTTTTGCCCGCTACAATCACAAAAAAACGCCGCGTTTTTCTGGAGGGACTGACTAAATAATAACATTCAATGGCAGCATTTTCTGATTCTGTGTTTCTACATCCATGGAGAGGATAAGATCCAAATATACATCATCTCAGGATCACTAGTGATCACTGATGCAGCAATATATCAATGTTTTATTGATATCGTTATGAGACTAGATATTGTCTTAGATTTTGGTTATGGTAAAATAAGGGCTATCAATCGATTTAAAATATGTAATCGAATTAATTACAGACTGTGATTAATTAATCTAAATGAATTGCATACATCATTTTTGCTGTGAAAGTATTTTACATATTTCAATTCAAATGAATCAATGAATAATAAAGTTAAAGTCACTATTTTCACTGTTCAAATAATATATATGTATATATATGTGTAAATATATGTGTGTATATACAACCCCAAATCAGAAAAAGTTGGGACAATATGGAAAACACAAATAAAAAAAGAAAGTAGTGATTTCTAAATGTACTTTGACTTGTATTTCATTGCAGACAATACAACAGCACATCATGTAATGTGTTCCTCATGATTTTTATTGTTTTTTTCTGCAAAAAAACAAAATTCCTATTTTGGTTCTTGCATCACATTTCAAAAAAAGTTGAAAGAGTAAAGCATTTACCACTTTGTAATGTTGCCATTCCTTTTCACAACAATTTAAAGACGTTTAGGGACTGAAGACACCAAGTGATGAAGTGTTACAGGTGTAATTTTGTTCCATTCTTGCTGAAAACAAGTCTTAAGGTGGGCAACAGTACGGGGCCTTCGTTGTCGCATTTTGCGCTTCAAAATGCGCCACACATTCTCTATTGGAGACAGGTCGAGACTGCAGGCAGGCCAGTCAAGTACCCATATCCTCTTCTTCCGCAGCCAGGACTTTGTAATGTGTGCAGAATGTGGTTTTGCATTATCTTGTTGAAATATGCATGGACGTCCCTGGAAAAGATGTCTTCTTGAGGACAGCATATTGTGCTCCAAAATCTCTATGTACTTTACAGCATTTATGGTCCCATCACAGAAGTGCAAGTTACCTTTGCCAAGGGCACTGACACAACCCCATACCATGACATACCCTGGCTTTTGGACTTGTTGCTGGTAACAGTCTGGATGAGCCATTTCTTTTTTGGTCCGGAGCACAGAGCGTCCATTTCTCCCAAAAAATACCTGAAATACTGATTCATCTGACCACAGTACACGTTTCCACTGTGTGATGGTCCATCCCAGATGCCTCCAAGCCCAGAGAAGTCGACGGCGCTTCTAGACACTGTTAACATAGGGCTTCCTTTTGGCACAGTACAGTTTTAACTGGCATTTGTGGCTGTAACTACGTATTGTGGTACTTGACAAAGGTTTCCCAAAGTAGTCCTGAGCCCATGTGGTGATATCGCTTATAGATGAATGACGATTCTTGATGCAGTGCCGCCTGAGGGATCGGAGATCACGGATGTTCAGCTTAGGCTTGCACACTTGTCCTTTACGCACTGAAATTCCTCCTCATTCCTTGAATCTTTTTATTATGTTATGCACTGTTGAAGGTGAAATAAGCAAATATCTTCCTATCTTTTTTTGAGGAACATTGTTTTTAAACATTTCAATAATTTGCTCACGTATTTGTTGGCAAACTAGTGATCCTCGGCCCATCTGTGCTCCTAAAGGACTAGACATTTCTTGGATGCTGCTTTTGTACCAAATCATAATTACAATCACCTGTTGATATCACCTGTTTCAAATCACATCATTATTTAACCAATTTACCTGATTACTAGCCCTTAATTGCTCCTGTCCCAACCTTTTTTGGAATGTGTTGCAGGTCTGAATGACAGGAAAGGATGTATATTTACAAATGAAATTAAGTTGACCAGACAAAACATGAAATATTTTGTGTTCACAGTGTCTGCAATGAAATACAAGTCAAAGTACATTTAGAAATCACTACTTTCTTTTTTTATTTATGTTTTTCATACTGTCCCAACTTTTTCTGATTTGGGGTTGTATATATGTGTGTGTATACATATATATATATATATATATATATATATATATATATATATATATATGTGTGTGTGTGTATATATGTATATATATGTGTTTGTATATATATATATATATATATATTACATTATATGTATACATTATATGTCATTTAGCTGACGCTTTTATCCAAAGTGACTTACAATTGCTATATATCAGAGGTCGCACACCTCTGGAGCAACTAGGGGTTAAGTGTCTTGCTCAGGGACACATTGGACAGACCTCCCACACCAAAGGCATGTGTCATATCCACTGCGCCACCACCAACCCCATATATGTATATATTTCCTGCAGAAAATGCGTGGGGATGCTGAATAGCTAAATTGCTAAAGTGGATGAATAGCTTAAAGCCGTAAGAAGAAGCTGAAGTAGTGAGAATAGGTGGAAAAGTATGAATGTACATGAATTTTATTAAAAAACGTTGAAAAACACCAGTAATGTATAAAATGTGTGCAATATTAAAATCTTTTTTGAAAAGCTGATGCTAAACTGAATTGAATGGCTTTCAAAATCATGAATAAGTATGGAAGACTTAAAAATGCTGTGAGAAACACTGATGAAAATTTAGAAATATGAAACAAATTGTTTGAAAAATCTCAAATGGATAGCACTGCACTGCTGAAAAAACTTTGAAGTTGAACTGCATATAAGCTAAGAGCTCACATACATTTCTGGAGAAAAGCTGGAAGCTAAATACTGTCAAAAGTAGAAATTCTAATAACTTGACTTAAAAGGCTGAAAGTAGAGAGAGGGAGAGAGAGACAAAGAGAAACAGAGAAAGAGAAGACAGAAAGAGGGACAGGGAAAGGAGAGCGATAACGAGAGAGAGAGAGGGGGAGGGAGAGAGACAGAGATAGAGGGAGAGGGAAAGAGAGGGATAAAGGGAGAGAGAGGGAGAGAGAGAGAGAGACAGAGGGAAAGAAAGAGAGGGAGGGAGAGAGAGTGATTGTAATTTCACTGTCTGGGAAAAAGTGCTGTGTCATGCTATAAGGAGGAGGACAAAAAGAGGGAGAGAAAGAAAGAGAATAGAGACAGGGAGAGAGAGAATGATAGAGAGAGAATTAAAGAGAGAGGAAGAGAAAGACAGCGACTTCCAATTGCTGGAAGTTCAAATAAATTGACTAAAAAGGCTGAAAGTATGAATTCTTTGTATTATTACCAGACAGGTCCATTGCATACAACAAGTGTGTGTGTGTGTGTGTGTGTGTGTGTGTGTGTGTGTGTGTGTGTGTGTGTGTGTGTGTGTGTGTGTGTGTGTGTGTGTGTGTGTGTGTTGAATAGCTAAAATGCTAAAGCTAAACTGGATGAACAGCTTAAATCCGTGAGAAGTTGAAGTAGTGAGAATAGTTGGAAAACTATGAATGGTTTTAATTAACATGAATTTCATTAAAAAGTTGAACAACACCATTAATGTATAAAATGTATGCAATATTTAATGTTTTTTAAAAAAATGCTAAACTGAATTGTATGGGTTTTAAAATCATGAATGAGTATGGAAGACTTACATATGCTGTGAGAAACACTGATGAAAATGCATAAATATGAAACAAATTGTTTGAAAGAGAGAGAGCGAAAGGGAGAGAGAGGGAGAGGAATGGAGAGACAGGGATAGAGAGAGAGGGAAAGAGAGAAAGAGGGAAAGAGAGAGGGAGAGAGAGTGATTGTAATTTCACTGTCTGGGAAAAAGTGCTGTGTCATGCTATAAGGAGGAGGAGCAGGTGTTCCTTCAGCTGTAATCAAGCCTTCCTTTGATGTTTAATTACTACACCTGCTAAGTATAACCATTGGTAGACAGTGAGATCCAGTCATCCTTCTGCATCTTCCGTCACCTCCAGTCAGCTGGCCTCGCCATTTGGTCCCCTCCTCACAGCTCTCTGCTTCACCCTGCCTCTGCCTCTGCTCCCAGTCCTGCGTCCAGTCCTCCACTCCTCGGCCTCGCTGCCCTCCAGTCCTGTGTCTCCTCGGCCCCACAGCCCTGGTTCCTCGCGCTTCCCTGGATCCACTCACCCTTGAGCTCCCTCACCGTCCTATATCTGCCTTCGCCATCCTACCCTGCCCAGTACTCCCTCACCGTCCTATCTGCCTTCGCCATCCTACCCTGCCCACTACTCCCTCACTGTCCTATCTGCCTTCGCCATCGTACCCTGCCCACTACTCCCTAATTGTCCTATCTGCCTTCAACATCCTACCCTGCCCAGTACTCCCTTACCGTCCTATCTGCCTTCGCCATCCTACCCCTGCTCCCATCCCTTTACCCATAAACAATAAAACTTGTGATTTGCTTGAGCCTTGCTTTTGGATCTTTTTACTGCATTAACTAATGGCAAATGGGCACCTTAGTTAAATGTTATTAACAGTTAGTCAAGGCATTAACTAATGGTAAAAAGATGCCTTAGTTAACTGTTACTAACAGTTTGCCCAGGCTTTCTACTATTTTGACTAATCGTAACATAAACACCTTAGTTAAATGTTATTAACAGTTAGGCAAGGCTTAGTATTGCATTTATTAATAATATAATATACACTTTAATTAACTGTTGTTAACAGTCAACCCTTCTTACTGCATACACTAATGGTAAAAACACACCTTACTTATCTGACATCAGGCATTAAATAATGGTAAATAATGCATCAATTAATAACAGTAAACCCTTCTTACTGCATAAACTAATGGTAGTTAACATGAACAAAAATAAGCATGATTTATAAATGTTTACTAGACACCTTAATTAATGGTTAATTCATGTTTATTAATGTATTAAGTAATGCTAATTGATGTAGACTTATTGTAAAGTGTTACCCATAATTGTTGCAAAGCATTAGCTTTCCACCTAGGTGATGAGGATGTCCCCAACCTGGTTAGCGGCATCGAGCGAGTTGAGGTGCTGGTCTCTGTGCAGGCGAAGGTCACGTAGTGTGCCGAGTATTCTGTCTGTAATAATGTTTCCTGCATATTCTCTGATCTGTACACGCGCGGTAGTTTGAATGCACATAATTGTTGTAAATGTTTACTGCTGAGAAGTATGGGCAGGGAGGATGGGCAGGTTGAAAACATGCGGAACTAAACCTGACTGAGGAGAGAGATGACCTGAAGAGGAAGCTGAATAACTCAAGTAAGTATGATGATAAATTCAATTATCAGAGTTTGGAACCAAAAGGGTGGAAGTCTAATATTGGGCAAATAAAAGTGATCATCATCATTGTACATTTCTCTGTAAATATTATCATTGTCCTAAAGTTTCTTATTAAGTCAGCAATATTAACACAAAAGATGACAGTTTACGTGACGCTGTAGAAGAAGATCAGACATTATTGTTTGGAGTTCCTGCTTCGTGTTCTTGATTGTAAATTTAGACCCTTAAAACTTAAAGCCTGTGAGCCCTCATATGATACAGCCAACATCCAGATTTGTCATGACACCACGTTGGCTCTCTGTTTGGTAGAGGTGGTGGCGATCCTGATGTAGCTGAAGATCTAGGCTATAACAATGTTCTGTTGAACTGTGATTAGTTTCATGAGATCAGCAGCTCAACAACTCATGCAACCTTTTAACTAACCCAAACTCTTCCATCTAGTTACTGCTGCTGTTCACTGTCCACTGGCCACCAGAGGTCACTGTCTCTCAAATAATTGTCTTTTTCCACATATAATTCCTAACACTGGCCTCATAGGACATTTATAACTACTGTCACATTCAAATGTTCTGAATTTACAATCGTTTTTTATTTTCTACCCAAATAACAAATTGCACTTTTGTTGTCCCATTGACAGACAGTTTGTTAATTTTCTTTTTCATTTGGGTTACATTACATGTCATTTAGCTGACACTTTTAGTAAGTAAGTAAAATGTATTTATAAAGCGCTTTTCACAGATAAAATCACAAAGTGCTGTACAAGAGAATAGGTAGAACAAACAGTATAAAATGCATATACATATATCAAAAGAAAGGGACGCTAGTGAGAACCCATCAACCAAAAGCTTTCCTAAATAAGCAAGTTTTCAGATCCTTTTTAAAACTGTACTGTGCCAAAAGGAAGCCCTATGTTAACAGTGTCTAGAAGCGCCGTCGACTTCTCTGGGCTTGGAGGCATCTGGGATGGACCATCACACAGTGGAAATGTGTACTGTGGTCAGATGAATCAGTATTTCAGGTATTTTTTGGAAGAAATGGACGCTGTGTGCTCCGGACCAAAAAAGAAAAGGGTCATCCAGACTGTTACCAGCAACAAGTCCAAAAGCCAGGGTCTGTCATGGTATGGGGTTGTGTCAGTGCCCTTGGCAAAGGTAACTTGCACTTCTGTGATGGCACCATAAATGCTAAAAAAGTACATAGAGATTTTGGAGCACAATTTGCTGCCCTCAAGAAGACATCTTTTCCAGGGACAACCATGCATATTTCAACAAGATAATGCAAAACCACATTCTGCACACATTACAAAGTCCTGGCTGCGGAAGAAGAGGATACGGGTACTTGACTGGCCTGGCTGCAGTCCCGACCTGTCTCCAATAGAGACTGTGTGGCGCATTTTGAAGCGTAAAATGCGACAACGAAGGCCCCGTACTGTTGTCCACCTTAAGACTTGTTTTCAGCAAGAATGGAACAAAATTACACCTGAAACACTTCATCACTTGGTGTCTTCAGTCCCTAAACGTCTTTAAAGTGTTGGGAAAAGGAATGGCGACATTACAAAGTGGTAAATGCTTTACTGTTCCAACTTTTTTTGAAATGTGTTGCAAGAACCAAAATAGGAATTTTGTTTTTTTGCAAAAAAACCCAATAAAAATCATGAGGAACACATTAAATGATGTGCTGTTGTATTGTCTGCAATGAAATACAAGTCAAAGTACATTTAGAAATCACTACTTTCTTTTTTTATTTGTGTTTTCCATATTGTCCCAACTTTTTCTGATTTGGGGTTGTATATACACACATATATATACACATATATATACACATATACACATATATACATATACATACATATATACATATATATATACACAACATATATACATATATATGTACATATATACATATATATTTAATAACATATATACATATATACACATATATATACATACACATATATATACATATATACATACATATATATATACACATACATATATACATATATATATATATATATATACATATATCCATATAGATATATGTGTATATATATATACACATATATATATATATATACATATATTTATATATATAGTCATTATTTGAACAGTGAAAATAATAATAAGAGATTAACTTTATTATTCATTGATTCATTTGAATTGACATATTTAAAATACTTTCACAGCAAAAATGATGTATGCAATTAATTTAGATTAATTAATCACAGTCTGTAATTAATTCGATTACATTTTTTAAATCGATTGACAGCCCTAATTTTACCATAACCAAAATCTAAGACAATATCTAGTCTCATAACAATATCAATAAAATATTGATATATTGCCCAGCCCTATCTAATACCGTATCATTCGCTCTCTTACAACTGCATCAGTGATCACTAGTGATCCTGAGATGATGTATATTTGGATCTTATCCTCTCCATGGATGTAGAAACACAGAATCAGAAACTGCTGCCACTGAATGTTACTAAAGAAACTACAAGTGTGATTAAAATTTGGAACTTTGTTAACATTCATTAAGTGATCTTCACTTATAAAAAAAGATTTTATAATTTAATCTGCATAGTAGCCAGTTGCACTTGATAGTCTACAACTATCTGAGCAATTCAAACCACCAACAGTGATTATCATATCAATCCTAGTCTCACATTGCCAGACCTATCTCTACAGCACTGTGGAGGAAGGTCTGGCCCCTCCACATGGGAGTAACAGCGTTTAAGTATAACGGCGTTACTAATGGCGTTATTTTTTTCAGTAACGGAGTAATCTAATTAATTACTTTTCCCACCGTTGCAACGCCGTTATTGTTACTGAGAATGTAAAGTGGCGCGTTCCTACAATTTGGTTGAATGAAGCACTATGTGTCAGGCTTTGGCTATACATCAGCTGCCTGGAGAGAGCAGGGGGGGGGGGGGGTGATGACACCGTTGCAAATGTGATGATGATTGGCTGGGTGGGCGGATGCCCTGCTCACGCTGTCTCAGGTCTCACACTGCATGCTCTGATTACCGCTAAACACCTAAACACAAGACAGCGGCAATGGCGACGAGCCAGGGAAATTCAAAGGTAGCGTTCTCGAACTGGAAGTACCGGCACTACTTCTCGCTCATTGAAATTAAAGGCAAGAATGCTTATTTAACATGCACGCTATGCCCAGGAAAAAAGACTTTATCCACGTCTGCCTCAAGCAACTCCAATCTCATGAAGCAACTCACATGAACACATCAATGTTTATTTTTTATATGTTTTTATTTCTATGCATATCATATGGCAAGCTGCAATCAAGTTCAAACAATACCAAATGTTCCAAAATATTGTATATAGTGTTTTTATTCCTCAGTTAATATAAACCTTTGACGTTAAAGATGTTACAGAACGTAATAGCGTTATAGAACATAAAAAATAACGTCACAGTTACTTTGCTGAGTAACTGTGACATTATTTTTACAATGTGGTAACTGAGTTACTAACTCAATTACTTTTGGGAGAAGTAATTTGTAACTGTAACTAATTACTTGTTTAAAGTAAGATGACCAACACTGTTCCACACATACACTACACATAGGAAAAAACAGTCAGGGGTTGTTTGCATTTCTTTAAACCAATCACAATCGTCTTGGGCGGCGCTAAACTCTGGAGGCAGTGAACGTGGCTCTGCAAAATCATCTCAGGAAGGAACTTGTTTTGGTGAAACATTTGCACCCCACAAAAGAAAACGCCTCATACCGTATTATATTAAGGTAATTGTTGACATGAAGCAGTGGCAAATCCCCGCCAATCGGTCCCAAAATGTCCCAGTTAGAGAGTAAATGCCCAATCCATGATTAAAGAGACAGTTCACTTTAACACATCATTTACATAGTTCATTCATCTATCAATTATAGGTAGTCAGTAGACAAAGAATGAAACAAAAAACAGATGAAAGTTGAGTACAGTAGGCTATATAAATGAACCTTGGATTAACATTTTACAGATCACTGTGATAACACAAAAAACTAAACTTAAATTATACAACATATCTCAACTTATTTTTTAATTTCCACTGCATCATATCACTTACAGCTCACTTTATTGTTCATGCACATTTTATTAAGTAAGATAAAAGTATGTATGTTGCATTTCTGTTTATAAATGTCAGACCTTTATCTAACAATGATCAAGATCGCTTTATCTGTAGGAAGTGGCATAAGTATTGGTTTTCTGTTCCCATGCTGTTTGTACATCTGGTCCTAGCTGAAGTAGCTTTGACTTTAAACTACTCACTACACCATATGTACAACTGTTAAACTGTTGTTGGCATTATACTGTATGTTCCTGTACATCATTGTTTTGTCTTGTTTTGTTTTGTAATCTGCCTCCCCTGTAAAGCGACTTTGAGTCTATGAAAAGCGCTATATAAGTTCAATTCATTACTATTATTATTATTATTATTATTATTATTATTATTATTATTATTATTATTATTATTAATTCAGAGTTGTATGAATAACAGAAATCTGTTCAGATGAGATCTTAATGAGTGCAACACGGACATGTAACGTCATAGTAAGAAACGGTGTGTTTAACATTATTAGGATCCCCAAAACACGGATTAAAACACTTGGGTGTTTATAAAAAAATTCAGCATTTGAAAAAAATGACAAAAGAATGTAGAAAATATTGACAAAAATGTTGTATAAACGGATTGCCAGTCTGGATGTCTATACTAGCTAAAATACATTAAAATTAATTTAAATCCAAAATTTTGATCAGGTTTAGTTTGACAGCAAAACAGTTGATGCAACTGTCTTAGCACATTTTAACTTACACAATACGAAGAAACCATACTCACATGTCAGGCGTAGAGAAACATTGAGAATGGCTTGTATGATGCACAGCAGCCCAAAGCTGAGGAGAACCACCTGGCAGAGTCTTCTCTCTGAAAACCAACACAGACTCACCAACAACAATGTATAACCACTCTGGCAGCCATGTGAGGCTGCCATGTGCTGTTGACACATTCAAATAATGAGAAATTAATTCAACTTTCAGTAAGATTATCAAGTAAATGAACCAAATTAACCAACCTACATTAGCATGCTAATGGTTGGCTGAATGGAGAGTTACATATTTTATAATTATATCTTAGGTCTTTTATTTTTCAAGCTTTGGCCGTCTTCTCTGTCAGTTACTCTCTAATTGTTGACATCACTACAATGACGTCCATTAGGGCAAGAAACATGATTGCTGTTATGTAACAATTTATGTACATCACATTACTTTAATACTAGAGCTCACTAGAGCTGCAATGGTGAATCACTAAGTTATCAACTATTAAATCAATCACTGACTATTTTGAAAACCGATTAATCAGTTTGAGTAATTTTTTAATGAAAAAACAGTAAAACTTCTCTGATTCCAGCTTGTTAAATGTGAATGTTTTCTAGTTTCTTCTCTCCTCTGCGACAGTAAACTGAATATCTTTGAGTTGTGGACAAAACAAGATATTTGAAGACGTCATCTTGGACATCTTGGAAACACTGATCCACATTTTCACCATTTTCTGACATTTTATAGACTAAACAAAGAATTGATTAATCGATGAAATAATCGACAGATTAATCAACAATAAAAAATAATTGTAAATTAGTCCTAGAGTTCACGTCCTGAGCCTCGTGTGTGTTCATGTAAATGATGCAATGAAAACACTTTGGTTAAGACTCGGCAAAGATCGTGGTTTTGATGAAATATTTAACAGTAAACACTTTTTCAGTATTGAAGGACAGGATTGTTGGGCCATGCCACTAGTGCAGCTTAAAACTCTTGATAGAGTACAATAAGTAGAACTGTGATGTTTAACAGTAGGCTACACATAAACCATAAACTGATACAGTGTGTTATTACCTCTTTGATTTGCATCCCCACGGCCTTTCTGCTTTGGTCTCGGTGACTCATTAACATAATCAGATACCTCTATTTGATCCATCCTCTGCGTCTGCTTGATATTTGGTGAGAGGTCTGGTTCAGCGTGGTCTGAGCAGTGAACTGTGTTTCCTCTTTTGGTCCCTGTCTTCATCGAGAGTGAATATGTGATACATTGTGATGGGAGAATGTGCCTGCATCTATAGGTTAGGATGCTTCACTATGGTTGTTTTAGTTCATGTTCATATTTTTTTTTGCATGCACAGCAAACCACCAATCACAATCAATGTTGATCAATTTATCAAATAAACAAGCAGGCCCCGCTAGTCAACCACTACCTGAAATTTAGAGGAAGCAACATGCATTCATTATTACCATCATTCACTTTAGCCTGGATTGATAGTATTATATGAATACAATGGTGTCATGTGAGTCAACCAGTCTATTTAACCATCTAATTTCCCTCTCCAAAATCCCTTCAGAAAAGCAGTCACAGCACTCAAAAAAGTCCTTTTTTCTTTTTATTTTCTATGTAGATGCACTCTCCTACAAAATCACCCCAGTAGTCGAGAATGATTTATTATTTCCAAGTAGAGCTATTTTTGTCATCTTGTAAAAATTAGTTTTTTCATACTGCAATATATATTGCATGAAAAAAACTATTGTACTTTTTCCCCCAATATTGTGCAGACCTACGGAGGGCAGAATGTCCCTGCTGTATGAAAGGTATCAGCTGCAATAAAGCCTTCAGACTCCAGAACCACTTCATATAGTGTTAAGCTTCAGTAAATATATAAAACCTTTGCTGTCGAGTTTTCACGATGATTGTTAGTTTAAAAACATCCTATTTTTAAAAGACAAATAGACAGATTAGGGAATTCTTTTTCAATTGTTTTTGTTTTATTTCAATCATTTTTCTGTTGTGTCAGGAAAACCGGATCACCCGGAGTAACCCTACACTTCTTTAGTCTTTGGAGTGTGTCAGGAAACCGGATCACCCGGTTCTCTTTTTTGTGAAGCTGCAGTCCCAATCACTGGGCTGCCATGTCTCAGAAGAGGAGGGAGAGAGGATGGAGATGGATGGGAGAAGATGAAAGCCCAGTTCACACAAGACTTTAGAAGGTAGTAGGTGGGGAAAGGGGCTGGGGGAATAGGAGTGAAGACGAGAAGGGGGGAGGAAAGCAAGGATATTACTTGTCTCTCCTCTCCCTCTTTTTTTCCGCCTCCTTTTCTTTTTTCTGCCTTTTCAATTCCTCCTTCTCTCTCTTCTCATTTTCCTCTTTCTCTTTCTTCACTCTCTTTGCTTCCTCTTTCGTCTTTTTCTTGTCTCTTTTCTCCATATCCTTCTTTTCTCTCTTCTGTCTTTTTAATTCCTCCTTCTCCGCCTTCTTTTCCTCTCTTCTCAGCTTCGCCTTCTCCTTGTCACTTTTCAAGGCGAGCTCCTGGAGGCCGGTGTTGAGCTGTGTGAGGATCACTATTTCTTCCTCCTTTTGAGCCACCTTGATGTGCCACTCGTCCTCCATCTCCCTGCTCTTTCTTTGCAGCTCCTGCGCGCTCTTGGAGAACACCTCCTTTGCAGCCGTCTCGCACCTCACCTGATCTTCCAGAGCAGCCAGTTTGGTTTGCCACTCTGCCTCGCTCTGGATGATCTCACTTTCTATCTTCTGTAGCTTGGCCACATACTCCGATGTCTCCTCTTCAAGTGCCTTCTTTTCAGTGAGTATCTTTTCAAAGGCCTCTTGCTCAGTTCTGAGTTCAACAACTACCTGCTCCAAATCATTGTTTTTCAATGTCAGACAGTTCATCTTCTTCAGCCAGGACTGTTTCATTCTTGTGTTTTCCTCTTCCAAGGATCGACTGAACCTGGAGAACTGTGAAGTCCAGTAGCTTTTGACCGACTCTGTGAAATTCTTTTCTTTGGCCAAACTTTCCTTGAGAAGGCGGATCTCCTCATCTTTCTCTTGCTGCATGAGTTTCCTGTCCTTCTGTAAGGTTTTCCTTATTGCTCTTTCTGCCTTTAGAGCCTTCAATATTTTCCCTTTCTCCACCACGAGGCCATCATTCACTGAGAACAGCTCTTCCTTTTCTTTTTGGACCTCCAGAAGGGCTTTTCTCAGGTCCTCAAGCTGTGCGCTGGGAGTTTTGGGAACAATGGTCGCCATGATAGCCACAAAAAATACTTTTGAAGATATTTCTTGCGGTACTGGAGTATTTTGTAGTATTATTGCTGTATTGTAGTTTAGTACAAAATAGTTTAAGTTTGGAGTTCTGTTCCAACAAAGATGCGTCTCTTAATGGAGGGCAGGTCTTAAGTAACTCAACAGGTTGTGTTTCTCAGTAAGATACAGGGTTTGTGTTCAAAGGCAGAGAATGTCATGGCAGGATTTAGAATGTGTGATGTCACACCACACATTCTAAACCTTCTCTAGAATGTCATTAAATAATGTGTGACATCACACATTCTAAACCTTCCATGACACATGGCTTTGAACACATACCCTGCATCTTACTGAGACACAACCTCAGACACACTCCTGCCTAGGGCTGCACGATATTTTGTTTCATCGTCTACATCGCGATGTACGCATGCGCAATAGTCACATCGCAGGACTTTGTGATGTTGACACTAAAACTTATAAACTTTATAAAAATAAATCACTAGATTAGTGCAACGTTATCACAACGTCTCCCAGCCATTTTTCACTACATGAAGCTGGTACCAGCCAGGCTAAAGCTAATATAGTTAGCCTAAAGAAACAAGGCGCCTGTCCCAACTAACGTTACGGTTCGGAGCCACAACGCTGGAAACGTAACACTAATCTACAACAGCAGTCTGTGTCTCATATAACGTCATTTACATTGATTTAAGAGTTCTTGGATACACAGTGTGTTGCTAGTGCGTGCCCTGCAGGCTCTGCATGCACAGCAAACCACCAATCACAATCAATGTTGATCAATTTATCAAATAACAAGCAGGCCCCGCTAGTCGACCACTACCTGAAATTTAGAGGAAGCAACATGCATTCATTATTACCATCATCCACTTTAGCCTGGATTGATAGTATTATATGAATACAATGGTGTCATGTGAGTCAACCAGTCTATTTAACCATCTAATTTCCCTCTCCAAAATCCCTTCAGAAAAGCAGTCACAGCACTCAAAAAAGTCCTTTTTCATTTTTATTTTCTGTGTAGATGCACTCTCCTGCAAAATCACCCCAGTAGTTGAGAATGATTCATTATTTCCAAATAAAGCTATTTATGTCATCTTGTAAAAATGTCTTTTTTCATACTGCAATATATATCGCATGAAAACAAATATCGCAATGTCAGTTTTTTTCCCAATATCAGAATCAGAATGAGTTTTATTGGCCAGGTTTGCGTAGACAAACAAGGAATCAAGGAATGCTCTCAAGTACAACACTCAACCTATAAAGAATAAAAAACAGAAATGACAGTAAGCAATATGAAAACATACTGTTAAGTATATGGTATAACACTGCACAATAATTTCCAAATTTCCCAAAAAATATACAGTAGCAACTGAAGAGAGGGAAGGAATGGTGCAATATCAGTATAGTCCGAGATTTAAGATTTAAGTATAAATCAGTGTTTCCCCTAGGATTTTTTTTAGCTGTGGGGGCAGGTATGTCAACTAGGGATGGGCATGATTAATCGACGATCGGCGATTGTTCATTAAGAATTTCGTCGATCACGTTAATTTGTCATTGATTAAACTAATGCAGGTTGCGTTGTGTAGTGTGATTGCAGCAATGAAATGATTTCCAGTGTGTCAGCAGCAATTAAACATTTTACCACCCGGGGGCGCCATAGGCTGCTCAGTTACCTGCGCGGTACGTTTTGATTCCAAAGTAAACATGAAGAGGTCACGGCGAAGTTTGGCGTGGGACCATTTTGATTTAAAAAACGACTTAGTTCACTGCAAATACTGCGACTCCGTGTATAAGTACAACACGACCACGACTCAAATGATGTACCACATCCGACCCTGGTTAATGTCGGTGGCGGTGCGTCCTGCTCTCAGTCTCAACCTAGCATCAACTCGCCGTTAGCACGGAGGAGCTGCGATGCACAACGAGCAGAGGAAATTACCCAAGGGATCGGCAAGTTCATTGAGATGGATATTGGAACCAGCATGTCACATTCCGTCACGACATACCATAATCAGACTGGTAGAAACTCACTACGAACAACGGAATAAGGTTCCCCGGGCCGGGCTGGCCAAGTTAACGCGGAGGAACGTGTGCGTTCGACGGCTGGACTGACGGTCACCAGGTAGCGGTCGCGTCCGACCCATGGATGTATTAAGGGAACCTCAGACCCCAGATCATGTCAACCTGCTTATTTTTCTCAACAAAAACCAGTAGACTGGTGCAGAAGTTGTACGTGAGTTACTGGTTATTTTATATTGGGCTTTGTCCGTGCCTTGGATAGTTTTGACAAAACCTGTCAGATCTAAGTAGTATTATGTTTTTGGTTAAGTTATGGTTAAGTTATTATTGAACATGATTATTTTTATTTATTATTTTGGAACAAACGAGGCTCGCAGCAACGGTTCCGCTGCTAAATTAAACACCGCAGCGCATATATCTTTAAGTTTAGCCAAACCTCCAGTTTAACTGCCACAAGTTGTTCTTCTTGTAATTAAGATCTCATCGAGGTAAAAACATGCTGTATTTTTGTATTTTCATTGCATTTTTAATTTATAAAAAGTTAAATAAATAATGAATTTTAATATAAAAATATTAATGATTTATCGATAATTGATCATTAATTCTCCCGACGATCGACGAAAAAAATTAATCCAATCCCCCTCATTCCCCCCCCCCGGCAGACACTCCAAGGCCCGACTTTCAAGTAAAGAAAATAAAATTAATGTAACGTATAGGCCTACCTAATAGGCCTATTCTCCTTCAAAATGTTCACTTTCTTCCTGAATTAATGCTATATTTTTACATACAGTACATTAGTGTGAGCGAACTCCTAAAATACATGTAAACTTCATAATGATAACTGGCTCTTTAACTACAACAAGATCTCAGACTAGGAGGCAGTTCACTGAGTGATTGTTAAAGTCTGTGATTAGGGAAACATGGTTGTAGTATGCAGGAAAATGCTTGCAGAAAGAAAGGCTGTAAAAATGTCACAGTCAAAGAGGCTGAAGGGAAAATTGACGTGGACAAGCCGTTTTAATGATGAATGGACTGATAAGCAGGCTACCATTCATACTGTATGCCTCATTTGCAATGACATTATGCTGTTGCAAAATAATACAACCAGCAACTTCATCAAGAATGAAGAACGCGCCGGTAAAGATCGCGTCATTCACGTGCATATTAAGTAGCCACATTGACATCTACCGCAATTGCAACCAGGACAAGACAATGACAACTGGAGGAACAAGAAAAAGAAACTCAAAAACAGACAAAAAATGGCCTATGACAGAGCTACAGAAAGTTTGGAACCTCTTTGCGTAAAGGACACTGTGAGAATCGAGGGACCTAATTGCTGGGACAGAAAAGCGACCGTGCTCAGTGAAGTCGGACCGAGATCTTACATTGTGGAAACAGGATGGACATAAAGTGAGGATAAACAGGAGGAGTCTGTTAAAGACTCATGAGGACACTGACAAACACAGTGAAGCTGGACCTGAAAAATAAAATGATGCACAAAATGCACACCAAGCTGGGCCTCATACCACAACCTCTCCAATGACTGAACCAATCAGAAGGTCTACTAGACCTAGAAAACCACCTGAGAGACTTATTGAAAAAGTATGATGTGTTACATTGTTGTTTAAAGTAGAGTGCCATGTTATTGCTATGATTATTTCTTTATGAGGTACTTGTATTGTGCAACATGTTGACCTTTTGCATTTTCATAAGGTGTTATTGCAAGAAAAAGTTAAAAGTTAAGTTAAAAAAAAGAAGCTGTTTAATTAACCTTTGTTTAATAACTTTGGAAAGGGGATGTAATGATAGGCATTCTATTGAGTAACCACGAGGTGGCAGTATAGCCTACGGTGTAATGCTATATGTGGTGAATAGAAGAATAAGCTGATGAGGTTGTTACTTACCATGTGCGACTTACTATAAAAAATAAATAGCTTGCAGCTCACACAGAAGCTAGCAGCACAAATGTTTATGCGTGACTTCTTGAATAGTAGAAGGCAGAACATTACAACTAGTGGTTGTTTTTTTCCCTCTCTGAAAGTGCTAGAGGAATGATTATCCTAGGAAAAATGAATCACTTATGATTTTTGTTTGTGTATTGCTGATCCTTAACGATCCTGAAACCAGGTAGAAAAAGGCTCATTTTTTGCTTCCTACAAAGTATGAGTTGTAAACTTATAGGCAGAAACGTAATGTGTCTATCTTGGAATTGGGGTTGTTTCCATGTTTCCAGATGTGCGTCTTGATAAAAGTCATTCTTTGACTGATAATTCTTGACACATTCTAAATGCACACAAGAGAAGTGCTTCTCTTTGCCAGACTGTTAAACCTCCTGGCTGAGGAGAAGTAAGTTGTTGCCTACAGAGGTACACATGAAGCCACAACAATTATACTGTGCTTTCTTGTTTTCATTTTTGTCCCAGCTGAAGCAGAAGAGTTTTTTTAAAGAAATGGAAAGGATGAGCGTGAGTGTTCTTGTCTACTGGCATATAAATAAATGTGCAGTATGACTAAAAACTTGACTGATAAACAAAGTATGTTTTTTCAGACTCTCTCAACTGTCTCATTTGTTTATCTTTGTCTCCTACAGATCAGGGGTCCGTTTCAGGTAGGAGGATTAGTGGAAACTCTGAGTTTGTTAAGCCTGAGATGAGGGAAACTCTGAGTTTTCCGTTTCAGAAAGAGAGGTAACTTAACCTCAGAGTCAGTTACTATGGTAACTCAGCCTATGAACCTAACCTGGTCGGGAGCAGGTTTGCTTCAAGAAACCTCGAGTTTCTCTCAGTCTCCTCCCCATGGATGTATGAAGAGAATTAACGCTCCTCCCTCTGACACAGAGCTCTTCATTTCCTCATTCATTCATTCATTCTGGATCAGGAGCATTTCAGCGCAGTTTGTTATATTGGCGTGAATAAAAAAACATTGTTGGTTTATTAACTGTTAGGCAGACTTTAAAACATTGTTTTTTCTCAAAACATGACATTTCCTTTTGTCGACGATCCCGTTGATGAAGACGCTGTATGGCAGGGAGTTAAACATGTCGGAAGATGATATTGACGCATTTTAATTTCCAGATAACTATCTATTTGAGCGCTATGGTTTTTCTTCCCAGTCTATCAGTTATGTAAGCTACATAACCTTATCCGTCCTCATATCACTAACGTCACCCATCGTGGACATGCTCTACATCCCAGCACATTCTTGCATTAGGCTACAGTTGTCTCTACAACCTTAGTGATAATAATAATTTTAATAAAGCGCCGTCAGAAGAGATCGCTCTGAAACGTTGTATAACTGCTATAAATTATCTCATGCTTTGTGTTTGGGCTTAATTAAATCCTGACAGTCTAAGCTTTCAACTGATGTGCTGCATGACCATATATTTAGAAGATTTAATGCGTCAAATTTATAACAAAGTTTAAGCAGCGTCCACTTTGAGCGTGAGTGTCTACGGGTCAGTGAAAGTAAAGAGTTTAAACATGTGTAGTGTCCCTGGACACAGACCAGTCAGAGACATTAAAAAGGAGTTCCACAGTATTGCAGGTGAATGATGTAAACCCTTTGAAATAAGATTATGAACTATAATTCTGTTAATGATGGTGCTGCAGCCTCAGAATGGGATTAGTAGCCTAGGACTTTTTCGCCCGGAGTATTGCACCTACCTGAAATACGGTAGATTTGAAGTAATATTATCTTATGATTAAATATGATATACATCATATTGGAATATAAGCACTTTACTCTAGCAGCAATTTTCTCCAGCGCAATTTCTCTCTCTTTGCAGCAGCCGCTGTGTTGCTTTTTTAACGAAATACATGTTCAAACTCGCTGTCTGTGCGCATGAGTATGTCCGCCGACCCGTTTGTTTGTGATTGTTGCCATGGTGAATCGTAGTATCATGGCTCCATTCATGCTGTCTTTGGTGCACGCGCGTAACCCTGAGTCAACCTACTCCGAGTTGATTGAACCAACTCGAATCAGCCGTTGTGAAACCGAAAACTCAGAGTTTCCATCTCAGGCTCAATCAACTCAGAGATCAGGCTCAGACTCAGAGTTTGTTGAACCTCCTACCTGAAACGGACCCCAGGAGACTAGATCAGGACGTTTTTATGACCTACTAGACTGACTGATTGACTGACTGGACGGATTGTTATAAAGAAACCTTTCGCCACAGCGCGTGTTTGGGCCTGCAGTGTTCACCGTTTGGGTGAAGTCTGTGCCTAACACCCTTTTTCACGGTAAAAATAGATTTTTCCAATTGATGTTTCACCATTTTTTCCTAAGGTACCGCGTTAAATCTGAGCAACACTCACATTTGATGAGGGGTTGAGTGAAAATTGTGGTCATCAAACGGCGCTCCGACTACCATCCTCAAAAACACAGGATCCACTAAACAGGAAGCGATCGATGTAATCGTACGGTTTTTGTTTTTAACTCCTTATTTGTTGTTGGAGTCATTTTTTTTAACCATATTTTGATAAAGAAAAAGATCTTTTTTTTTAGATAGGGAGAACATTTGAGTTTTTGTCAAAAACATTTAGATACTATTATCACTTTAGACTACTATCTGATATACAGTTTGGGATAAGACAAATTGGGATTTTTTTGTACATGAAACATGTTTATTACTGTATTATCATTATAGAGCTGTCTATCAAATAGACCTACAAATCAATTAAAATGATTAGCTGCTAAAACCATTTATTTGGCTGACAGAATTGCTCTGAACAGTTTCAGTTTTCCAAACTATGAGGCAACATTTTCTTAGAGGCGTTGAATAGATGTGTGTTACAATGCAAGGAGTGTGTTGTTGTTTTCTCTCTTACAGAAGCTCAGAGAGCCGCCAAGGTGAGGGCTTTCTCACACACACACACACACACACACACACACACACACACACACACACACACACACACACACACACACACACACACACACACACACACACACACACAAAGATAAGATGGGGGAGGAGTTGTGCATGTGGAGGAAGGAGACATTTGGATTTCGAATTTCGTTTCAGCAAAGATTTTGATACACGTTCTTGTCATAGATCCTACAATGTGATATGATTTCAAGATACAAATTGGATAAACGGGCTGCCTACTGACAGACTGTTTGACTTTCCTGAGGCTTCAGAGGAGAGTGGTGGCTGAGAAAAACAACAAATGGAGCAGCTGGACAGGAAGAGGCTGAAATGGTACCCTTCGAGGAGATTCGGGGGGTCCAAACTTGTAATGAGTTTATTCGTCATTACTGCATTTGTGATACATTTGAATCTTTAAAAAGTAAAATTTATTTTGTGTGATTATTTTGTAATCAAAAGGGTGAACTGTGATGGCAAATTTTATTTTAACCTTTACTTTAAAGATTGTTTTCAACCTCCACAAGATCCTGGTTGTTTTCTTTCTCTCTGTGGACTTTTTAAAGTAGCAGCCCTCAACTATAGCCTAGTAGAAATGATATTGCTTTAACTAGCCTGAAGCTTTCTCAAGTTGTTATCTTTGTTCTTAGATAACAAGTGAGGAAGGCCGATGACTGCTTACGACAGCGAGAAACTACGTTTCTTTCCGTCTCCAATGCAGAGAGGTGTTTTGGCTGAAGATTAGAACATAGCAGAGGAGGAATGGAAACTAACTTTTGTTGTTTATGGTATGTGACCAAAAACTCCAACCACCAACCTGCACCAAGGATGTAGGAGGGGGAGCTGGCTCTAACGATGTTCTGTTCGTTTCCTATATAATGTGTAATGTTTTATCTAGAAGGCAGAAATACTGTTTCAGTTGTGCTGCGTGTACCTCTTGAAATTGTGTTCCTCTATTTTGCAAAATATAATAAATGTTCAAAGACCAGACTTTGGTTTAATTCTCAAACAGTCTTACTTTGTTTTCATTCTTGTCATTGATATGACTAAACCCTGCTGCTACAAGACAAACTTCCACTACAGTACTCTATTCGTGGTTTAGCCAGAGCCTTTGCTATGCCCCGGGCCACTGTGCACCGTGCTGTCCACAAGACCAGCAGGGAAATCCTCTCTCTCTTCCCCCAGGTCGTTCGCCTTCCAGCAGAGGAGGACTTCCCTCAAGTTGGCAGCATTGACGGCTGCCACGTCCGTGTCCCTAACGATTATATAAGTCAGATCAGGACAGAAACAGCGCTGTTAATACGTTATAACATAGCATACATAACGTACTGTAACATTACTGGTAACGCTCGCAGCTTAGCTAATGTATATTGTATACAGATGTATACAAGATCACACATCTAACGCTAAAATGTCTACAGTGAGGACGATAGTTAAACACAGTAAACAACAGTATACCACAACACATGTAACGTTAGCTAGCTAGGTTATCACTTATTTACCAGTGGTTTAACCAAAGAGTACTGGTAACTTCTATACTCGTTGGTTAAACTGTGCCGCTGTTAGCTAGCTAAGGCTAGCTAAAGCTAGCTTGATAGGACGTCAAATTATGGTACAAATAAACGTTATAATTCGTGGTACAAAAATCATCACCGACTGCAAAATTAACCACATATACATAAACAGGTGGCTTATATTTTATACAAGTACAGCAAAAAGATGAATGTTCAACTTACATTTGTGTTGTTCGGTCGGTCTTGTTGTCGCGTATAAGGCCACCATTATCCAAAGTTTTTCAAAGTTTTTTTTGTTAGCTCCGCCCCTTCCGCTACGTAGCCAAGATGGCGACCGTTGAGTGTGGAAAGTGTGGCTGTGTCTCAAACCGCCTACTTGCACACTTCACACACTTAGTTTTAAGTATATAGTGTAGATAACGCAAAAGTCAGTGCACTGAAAGTACCCGGATGACCCCCTAAAAAAAGTCAAAAGGTTCAGTGTAGAACGATGGACACTACGTGCACTAAACCTGCGCCATGTTGACTACAAAGCTGAAAGGGGAGGGACAAGGGACGTCGACCGGCAGCTGATTGGACGAACGCGTCACGTGCGTACTAGCTCTCGTGGTTTTCACATCCGAGCTTAATGACGGCTCGTTTGGAATACAATCTCTTATTTTACAAAAATCATTCACCGAAACGTGTTTCTGAAAACATTTTAAGCGAGAAACAGGCCATGCAGTTGCTGAATTTGTATTCATTTCAGATCAACAAAGGTCAGTTTAAAAGATTTTCGTTTTTTGAGAGGTGGCGAGCCGAGCCGACCGCTCGTCATTTCCGGTAAGTGTTTTAACATACGTGCTCCATTTGGGACAATACTAACCATCGAAAGCGGGCACTACGGCATGAAGTGGTCAGTGCACATTAGCAGTGTACTGACCGAAGTAGGCGGTTTGAGACACAGCCTGTGCATCGATCCACATTCAACTTTCTGACCGTTATGAGTGCACCATCCGGTACTTGTAGTGCACTGCATTTACACACTTGGACGATTGACACTTTGAGTAGAGAAGTACAGAAGTGCGCGATTTGGGACACACATTGCGTGTAGGGGAGGGGCGCTGTGACTTCTAGCCTATCACAGAACGCAGACACAGTCAGCTACCCAATGAGGATTTTTATTCAATCCGGGCACAGATATTGACTCGTATTACTCGTATAATACTCGTACTTGGCAAAATTGCTTTATCTGTACCGGATACTCGTTTCAGCCGAGTATCCGGCTCAACTCTACTGGTTACCAACATTGTACCTTACAAAGACTAAATCTAACTAAATACCATTATATACAATTGTTGTATATATATTAGGGATGGGGCTGATCCGATCCAGTATCGGTATCGGGACCGATACCAGCGTTAATTCAGGTATCGGATTTTCCCGATCCAACCTGCGGAGATTTCCGATACCACGAGCCATGTCTGCACTTTAACGTTGTCTGCTGAAATGGCTCCAAAAGTGATTCCTGCCGGCTGGTCTGCTGGTTGGCTGGCTGGCTGCAAACTGTGGAATAGATTTCCTGAACGGAGGCGCGGCTCAATGAGACACAGAATTATGAGACACGCCCACATCCATTCCGCAGTTTGCAGCCAGCTAGCAGGATAGTAGCATGAGCAGCATTGTGGCTAGCTCGATGCTATCCTGTGTGTCCGCTGTTTGGAAATACTTCACACTGGAAACACAGCAGAGCAAGACAGCAAAATGCAAAAACAAAACAGGACTTTCACAACCGTCTGTCCCGGTGTTGTCGCCGGCTTTTGGCGTTTCATTTCCCCGTTGTTGCGTCCCTCAGAGACCCCGGATTGTACGTGTCCCGGCGGCCGCTGTTTCAGCCGTGAAAACAGAGGTGTGTGTGTGTGTGTGTGTGTGTGTGTGTGTGTGTGTGTGTGTGTGTGTGTGTGTGTGTGTGTGTGTGTGTGTGTGTAACTACGGTAAGTGTGTGTGTAAGATGTTTACAGTTATTGCACTTTTCTTATATTTCAAATATTTGACATTTTAAAACCTTGATTTGTTGATGCTACAAGAGCCAGTGTGCTTGATTTGCGCTGTTCACACACTGTTTTATTGATAGTGTGTGTGTGTGTGTGTGAGAGAGATTTTTACACTTGCACCCTTACAGTTGCATATCTGTTTTCAGAATGAGATTTTTCCTGTTTTTCTGACTTCCTTTTCTGACCTTATACTTACCTCAAGTTGCCTTTTGGGACATACATGCATACGTACGTACGTATCATACTTGCCCATTGAGAGGAGTTTATTTCAGCATCACATAAAATCAACAATAATGATAATTATAATATTAAAGCAAACAGCTCTGGTATCGGAATAGTATCGGTATCGGCCGATATCCAAATTCAGGTATCGGGATCGGATCGGAAGTGAAAAAATGTGGATCGGTGCATCCCTAATATATACGGAATAAAATGCCTCAAACTTGACTCTCCTGACAAAGGATTTTGGAGAGTCAAGGTGTCTGGACACTGTAACAAGGCACCTTGACTCTCCCAACTCCTTTGTAAGGTTCTTATTTCTTATCTTATTCAATACAGTGAACATCAACACTCTCATGCACTGCCTCCAACAGCTGCAAGTTAACCCAACTCTGACACTGGATTAAGGAGTTTTTAAAGGACAGACCACAGCATGTGAGGGTAAATGGGCTTAAGTCCACCAACACTATTTTGCCTCAGGGCTGTGTGTTGTCACCTGTCTTGTTCTCCATCTATACAAATGAGATCACCTGCAGCAGCAACAGACTCAAGCTATTTAAGTATGCGGATGACATGGCCTTGGTGGCCAACCTCACTGATGATGATTCCCTGTCCACTTACAAGCAGGTTGTCAGGCACTTTAGTTCAAGAGAAGCTCACTGGAGCTTAACTTCACCAAGGCCAAGGAAATGTGTTGCTATGGGGGCCGACTGCTTGATACTCCTCTTCCACTATCCACACCATTGAGACTGAAAGGGCTGAAAGTAGTGGAACAGGTTGAAAGTTTCAAGTACCTTGGTACTTTGACTGACCACCGTCACACCTTCACCCTGCATGTTGACACAATTTACAAAAAGGCCCAACAGTGCATGTGTCTTCTCAGAATGCTTAAAGGATTTGAAGTGAGACAGGACATTCTATCCAGAGTATACTAGTCACTGATAGTCTGTCATCGCTTTCAACATCACATCTTGGTACAGCTTCTTACCAAACAAATGCAAGAGAAAGCTGGCAAAGATAGCCAGGCAAGCCCTTAAGATCATAGGCATTCCACAAAAGAAAAGAAAATCCAACTACATCATCCAGGATGGCTCAAACCCCCTCCACCAAAGCTTTGAGCTATTACCACCTGGAAGAAGGTTCAGAGTGCCTCTGGCTAAAAAGTCATTCAACAAATCCTTCATTCCCAATGCCAGACATATACAAAACTCATGCTACTGACATATGACACACAATCTGCCTTCAATCAAAAGAACATTTTCTAACATGGCAACATATTAGACAATAAAGCTTTTTGAATCTTGAATCTTGAACTCTGAAGACATCTGCATCATATCACTCACAGCTCATTCTCTTGTGTTTGCACATTTTATTAAGTGTGATAGAAGTATGGAGTGGTGTAAGTGTACATGAGTGATGTATTTGTTCGTGTAAAGTGCAGACAAAAAAAACAGATAAGCTAAAGCAACATAACCAAACCAATGGAAGAGAAGGGGAAGGCAAGGCAAGGCAGTTTTATTTGTATAACACATTTCAGCAACAGGGCAATTCAAAGTGCTTTAGATAGAAATGGTTAAAATTAAAAACAGATAAAATAAACAGCAACAGGCAGGCAGCAAGAGTGAGATCATAGCTGGGAACACTCAGGAATTCCAGGTTAAACTAACGATTGTCTATATCCTTCGCGTTTCACTACCGGGATTGCTCCGGTGCTGCAGAAAATTCTGCCGGATGCATGTATTTTCGCCAATGTCCGTCACCTTCCTCTCTCTTTGTGTTGGCGTTCTAAACTCCGGTGGATTTCTGAGGACTTAAAGGAGAATTCCGGTTGATTTCAACCCGTAGCTCTGTTGTTTATAACATTTGTAGTGCTGTCAGTAGCGAAAAAAACGAAACCAATCGTTGCTGCCTCCACCGTGTTATCCCCCTACTCGCTCTAGCACCTAACAGGCGTAAACCGGGCAAGTTTTAAACGTGTTTTTAGCCTCTAAATATGCTAGAAATATCATTACAAGTGCCTACCCATGTGCAGTTATTCCTTCCGAGGGAACACAGCGAATCTGACTGCAGTAGATGTGACAGAAAGGCAGAAAAGTTGTGTTAATCCATACCTCTGGTTATTTACTGATGTCTGGTTGAAGACCACACGAATCGATTGCCGAACTCATACAATCCAATAGTCCAAAACGTATTTTTTCCACAAAAAAACGATTTGCCGTGGTTAAGTCCTTACTAATGACTAAAGCAACATGCTGTAACCTGACACCACTCTGCGGCCACAGAGAGTTCAAAAGTTCAAGAGCTATCGCGCATGCGCAGGTCGCTAGGCAACAGACACACAGACTGTCAGCTGAGAGAGAGAGAGAGAGAGAGAGAGAGAGAGAGAGAGAGAGAGAGAGAGAGAGAGAGAGAGAGAGAGAGAGAGAGAGAGAGAGAGAGAGAGAGAGAGAGAGAGAGAGAAGCAAACGGACCTTTTCATGCTGCTTTTGTACCAAATCATAATTACAATCACCTGTTGACATCACCTGTTTCAAATCACATCATTATTTAACCAATTTACCTGATTACTAGCCCTAAATTGCTCCTGTCCCAACCTTTTTGGAATGTGTTGCAGGTCTGAATGACAGGAAAGGATGTATATTTACAAATGAAATTAAGTTGACTGGACAAAACATGAAATATTTTGTGTTCACATTGTCTGCAATGAAATACAAGTCAAGGTACATTTAGAAATCATTACTTTCTTTTTTTATTTGTGTTTTTCATACTGTCCCAACTTTTTCTGATTTGGGGTTGTATTTTGCAGCGGCTCTGTGTGGAGTTTATCACCGCCCATGACGATTCTGATTGGTATAAAGAAATGCCAATAAATCAGAAAACGTTTCCTCTCATCCCTGAATGCTATGTGGAGTAGCCAGACTCTCCTTCAGTGGTCTTTGGAGGAGGGTCTGGCAAAGCAAGACTATCTTGCTGTTAACACTGACACTAGTACTTACATACAGGGCCACTACTGGATCAGCCCCAGTTTACATCCAGGACATGGTCAAACCATATACCCCAACCCGCCCACTTCGCTCTGCATCAGCCAAACTGCTTGCTGCTCCTCCACAGCAAAGGAGAACTAAACACTCAACGAAATCCCGACTGTTCACCGTCCTGGCTCCCAAATGGTGGAACGAGCTCCCCACCGACATCAGGATTGGCGAAAACCTACACACATTCCGCCGAAGGCTAAAAACACATCTCTTCTGAATACACCTCGGATAATAAAAAAAAAAAATATCTATCTACTTGCACTTTCATATGTCTCTTTGTAGCTTTACTTATTTTAAGCTAATGTACTTGCACTTACTACTTGTTGTCTGGAGTTTGTACCTTCACAGTTGAAAGCACTTAATTGTAAGTCGCTTTGGATAAAAGCGTCTGCGAAATGACATGTAATGTAATGTTAACAGATTTCAATGAAAGCCATTTATGATTTTCTTATCATGTGACTTTGGTGGGCTTAATCGCCACACAGAAAGGCATCTATTAGCAGATAAAATTAACTATTAAGATGACATTTTCTGTGATTAACGATCAGCATAGTCTGAGATGACAATATTTTTAAACTCACACTCATTAACACAGCATATCCTGAGTTTTGAAATGAGGAAATAGTCAATGTCTGAGTAAAAATAAGGCAAGGCAAAGCAAGGTAGCTTTATTTGTATAGCACAGGGCAATTCAAAGTGCTTTACATAAAACATTAAAGAGCAGTTAAAAATGATTAACAATTATAGTGCAGTATAAGAAATTAATAATTAAAGAGAAGTTTAAAGAAAGGCACCATCAAAAAGAAAGGTGCAATGCAACTTAATAGATATGAACAATTTTTTAAAGAAAGGCAACATCATAAAGAAAGGTCTTCAGCTTTCATTTAAAAGAACTGAGAGTTGCAGCGGACCTGCAGTTATCTGGAAGTTTGTTCCAGATATGTGGAGCATAAAAAATAAACGCTGCTTCCCCCTGTTTAGTTCTGACTCTGGGGACAGAAAGCTGACCTGTCCCAGACAACCTGAGAGGTCTGGGTGGTTTGTAGTTTACTAGCAGATCTGAAATGTATTTTGGCCCTAAACCGTTTAGTGATTTATAAACTAGCAAAAGTATTTTGAAATCAATTCTTTGAGGCACCGGACGCCAGTGTAAAGACTTCAGAACAGGAGTGATGTGATCCACTTTCTTGGTCTTACTGAGGACTCGAGCAGCAGCGTTCTGAATCAGCTGCAGCTGTCTGATTGATTTTTTAGGGAGACCTGTAAAACACTGTTACAGTTGTCAAGTCTATTGAAGATAAAAGCATGGACAGGTTTTTGCAAACCCTGCTGAGTCATAAGTCCTTTAACCCTTGATATATTCTTAAGGTGGTAGTAGGCTGACGTAATTGTTTTAATGTGGCTGTTGAAATTCAGGTCTGAGTCCATGACTACACCAAGATTTCTGTCAGATGGAGCTTGGAGTTTTCAGGACTAATGTGAGAAAATGGTTCGAGTTTGTGCCTTTCCAAATTGCGGCAACCAAATTAAGAGATATTTGAGCTTGAGCTTTCTACCCCTCCGCAACCGGGAGATTTTACAATTGTGGCTGGTTGCACTTTGATGTGCAAACTCCCTTGCGAACATTACATTAGAGAGATTGGTGGTCATTGCGATACAGTACCCACAGGAGCACCACCATGTCCCCGCACGTTGTAGCCTTGAAGCAGCAGCCTGCTCCTCTGTTTGTGCCCTTCTCTCGACAAGATCTTGTGTAAATAACTCTTTGTCTGTATATTCAGGTTTGAAAAGATAACCCGACCATCAAACTCCAAAAACTCCTCTGTGTGTTCTGCATCGGATTGGGATGAACTATCCATCTGAGCTGATATTATACACTGACACGTTATTATCCCAAAGCTCCGTCTTCGTCTCTCTCTACGCTGAGTCTGTGAGTCTCCACCGTTGCTAGGTAACCTTTACGCATGCGCGATAGCTGTTGAACTTTTGAACTGCAGACGGTCGCTCTGGTCTGTGTGAGCAGTGGTGTCAGGTTACAGCATGTTGTTACAGTCATTATTAAGGACATAACCACGGAAAATCATTTTTTTTGTGGAAAAAATTAATTTTGCAATATTAGATTGTATGAGATCGGCAATCGATTAGTGTGAACTTCGCCATAAAACAGGAACTCAACAGAGGTATGGATTAACACAACTTTTATCCCTTTCTGTCACATCTACTGCAGTCAAATTTACTGTGTTCACTCGTAAGGAATAACTGCACATGGCTAAGCATTTGTAATGGCATTTTGAACATGTTTCGAGGCTAAAAACATGTTTAAAACTTGCCCTATTTAAGCCTGTTGGGTGTAAAATCTAGCAGGAGGATAACTCAGTGTAGGCAGCACCGATGTTTTTCATTTTTCTCGCTACTGACAGCACTCCTAATTTACAAACAACAGAGCTACGGGTTGAAATAGACCGGGATTCTACATCTCAAAGTTGGAGCCTGAACATTAAAAATAATCTTAAGAAAGGACTCTCTAGGAGGGGTAACAATATTAAAGTTCATTTGTCTGCATTTGACAGACTAGGAGGGGAGGTGCTATCCGACCACCTCCAGGAAGAGTCTGCGAGTAGTAAAGGTGTCTTTAGGAAGGAAGTAAGGTGATGGAGTATAACGCCACAATCCAACCCAGTCTCACGTCAGTTCGTGATATAATCACGAAAATGTATCTATTAGAACGTGATACCATCACGTAATTGTGAAGATTTACGTGAGGGGATCCCGTTTTTTAAACTAATGTATTTTAATGGGAAGCATCGTTCGTGATTGGAGCACGTTTCTTTCTGCCAATCGGCTGCAGCAGAGAAGCTGGATACAGCTGGTTATTATTGGTATTTTTAGCCCAATAATCGCTGTTTTTATCAACATTTATTCACCAGATCGTATCATGGTTTTTATGTATTTCTTTTACTGTTATTACTTCGGTCTATTTCGGCCAGGGAAGCTGGATGGCTTTATGTTTATTGATTTTTTTTTAACTATAACGCTACATCTATCATCATTTATTTAGATGTTATCATGGTATTCATTTCTTTATTTTAATCATATTATTTTGATCTTATTACCGGTGAAATATTACAGTAAATAATACAGAAGAGTACGCGATGATGTGAGCCGAGCTGGGCGCATTCAAAGCAGGTATCCCATAATGCAACGCGGCCATTCATTCAAAGAATCTGACAGCGATCAGCGAGTCTTTAACGACAGCATCGCTTCAATGTTCATATATATAATCTGTGGTTTTATCACCAGCAACAACACGTTGCTCAGTTTTCTTCCAGTAAGTTATGCACCGTAATAACATTTTTAAAAAACAGCTGAAGACTCGGAAGTGACGTAGTACGTGCTGCTCGGCAGATAAGAAGATACAAAAATACATAATATTCGTAATTTTGATGTTTTTGTCTCACATTGTATTTGAGGATTTAAACAATGAAGATAATAATAATAATAAAATACAGTTTCATGTATTTGTCTCATGTATTGTCTGCTCGGTCGGCCGGCGGGCGGCAATCTGAAATGGAATGAAGCCCATTCACGGCAGACAGCAGAACCACAGGAATGGAACGTAGGCAGCTCCCGTCTCTTATGGGAGTTATAATTTTAAAGTATATTGGTATATTTCTCATAATTAGAAGTTAAAAGTGTATCATTTTGGATGTCCCCTGGGGTTTTTTGGGATGGGGAACACACTGGTGCCATCAGATTTTAAAAATTGAATCGTTAAATAGGTGAAAATAGCTTATTACCATATGTTACAGTGCTTACAGTGGTTACACATTGGTGACCATATCTACATGAGAGCTGATGTCCAGAGCTTTCTATAACAGCTGGTCCCATGTTTGTAGCACCTTCTGTTGCTAAATGACACGCCTTCAAACATGGACAAGGTTCAAGGTTCAGAGGTCAATATTTCAAAGGAGGAGTGATGGATCCTCTTCAGACTGACACATGTTACTGTGGAGGTTGAGACCTTTCCAACGATATGTTTGATATAGACCTATGACAATATTTTAATTTTCACATATCATGGATATGCAGGTGATACTTTTTATTGTCCCTGGAGTGATATCTGCCTTGAGTTCAAATTCTTCACACATAACACTTGACATGTTGTTTTATCATACAGCTGACATATACTTACAATAAAAAGTGATATGTAGCCAGACTGAAGCACATCACACAGCCACAATCTATTGCTCATCTTTCACAAACAGTGACAAGAGCAACCTACACACAACCCTATATGCATCATATCATGAAGCTATTGCAAAACCCCTGCAGCCTCAAGCAACATTATTTAAAGTTGTAATTGAGGTAGGTCCGAATAGGCCTATAGTTTAAGACCAAAATAATATGATTAAAATAAAGAAATGAATACCATGATAACATCTAAATAAATGTTGATAGATGTAGCGTTATAGTTAAAAAATATCAATAAACATAAAGCCATCCAGCTTCCCTGGCCGAAATAGACCGAAGTAATAACAGTAAAAGAAATACATAAAAACCATGATACGATCTGGTGAATAAATGTTGATAAAAACAGCGATTATTGGGCTAAAAATACCAATAATAACGCAGCTGTATCCAGCTTCTCTGCTGCAGCCGATTGGCAGAAAGAAACGTGCTCCAATCACGAACGATACTTCCCATTAAAATACATTAGTTTAAAAAACGTGACCCCATCACGTAAATCTTCACAATTACGTGATGGTATCACGTTCTAATAGATACATTTTCGTGATTATATCACAAACTGACGTGAGACTGGGTTGCCACAATCAGACAGAACATGTTTGCAAGAGCATTCCACTGCATTTCTTGTCGTATAAAGCCCCTATCAGACCTTTTGCGTTCATCGGTATTGTCCCAGAGGGGCATTTTGTGGTGCAACAAGGCGTACATGAGACAATCAGACACACAGCACAACAAAAGGAAATCCACATTACTGTACGTTGGTGACGCCCCTTTGGAAATGAGCTGTGAAGGAACCTTCCCCAGACCCACTCTCACTCTGGTGTCAACCAGGCTAACAATCATCAATCACTAATAAAAATCTGAGCAACAAGTACCATCTGAAACTGTAATGTAAACATGAACGCTACTGTCTTCATAATCTATCTTTTTAATAAACTGTCTGTACACTTACAAAGTTCTCAATGCTTCGGTTCATTATGCTACCGTTGAAGTGTGGTGCTATTTTGAGCCTTGTTAGTGGTATAAAATAGTGATTTACCATCTGCCCCGAAAGGTAGCATTAGCAGCTATCCACCGGTTTGCGGTAGCTTGTATAAAGCTAGAGACACATTCGATTAGCATGGCAACATATCCCAGATAACGTTTGGCTCGGTACACATTTGTTATTAACCCCTAGGTTCATTTTATGCCAGAATTGTCCATTAAGTCAGCGACATTAAGTAACAGAAAAGATGACAGTTTACGTGACGCAGTAGAAAAAGATCAGACATTACTAGGAGTTCCTGTAATGGCAAAAATACTTTTAAAGCACATTCTTTTATTAGGATTAATTTGTTTACTGTATGTGTTAACTTAAGAAAATGGTTTCTAACAGATGAACAGCTAAAACTATAAACTTTGATTAAATGAAGACTGAAGTGTCTTTTTCTTTACTGACGTGTGTTTAGAACAAGTTTAGATTAGGCACCGTAAACAATATCCTACAGTGTCTCTAAAACAGTTTTGTTATTCCCCGGCAGCTGAGACTGCGAAGATGTTATGTCTTCTCGTTTCAACTAGGCCAAAAGGCGTGACATGACTCTTTGCTTTTTGTTTGTGTAAGCTGGGTTTTTGAAGGAAGCCAAGGAGGGGGGTTGAAAGTGACCATTTGTTGTTTTTCTATATTGTGACTGCCTGTTTGATGGGGAATCAGAGCGCTCTTGCATAGCCACCGAGGTGGCTGTGTTATAGCGTTTCTCCATTTGCAAATGAGAATAAACACTCAATAACCAGACTTTGGTTTCTGCTCGATGGTCTTCATTTGTTTCACTACAAGCTTTAAACCTTTTATTTACTTACACTGTGTTAATAGGAATTATTTCCACGACATTCTGGCTTCGTGTTGATTGTAAAATTAGACCCTTAAAACCTAAAGCCTGTGATCCCTCATATGATACAGCCAACATCCAGATATGCCATGACACCACGTTGGCTCTCTGTTTGGTAGAGGTGGTGGCGATCCTGATGTAGCTGAAGATCTAGGCTATAACAATGTTCTGTTGAACTGTGATTAGTTTCATGAGATCAGCAGCTCAACAACTCATGCAACCTTTTAACTAACCCAAACTCTTCCATCTAGTTACTGCTGCTGTTCACTGTCCACTGGCCACCAGAGGTCACTGTCTCTCAAATAATTGTCTTTTTCCACATATAATTCCTAACACTGGCCTCATAGGACATTTATAACTACTGTCACATTCAAATGTTCTGAATTTACAATCGTTTTTTATTTTCTACCCAAATAACAAATTGCCCTTTTGTTGTCCCTTTGACAGACAGTTTGTTAATTTTGTTTTTCATTTGGGTTACATTACATGTCATTTAGCTGACACTTTTATCCAAAGCGACTTTCAATTAAGTGCTTTCAACCTTGAAAGTGCAAACTCTAGACAACAAGTAGTAAGTACAAGTACATTAGCTTTAAATAAGCTAAATTACAAAGAGCCATATGAAAGTGCAGTTTTTTATCATTATTTAAAAAAAAATGTTTTCGAGGTGCAGTCGGAAGAGATGTATTTTTAGCCTTCGGCGGAAGATGCGTAGGCTTTCGGCCGTCCTGATGTCAATGGGAGCTCATTCCACTATTCAGGAGCCAAGACAGCAAACAGTCGGGATTTCGTTGAGTGATTAGTTGTCCCTCGTTGTGAGGGGGCAGCAAGCAGGTTGGCAGATGCAGAGCAGAGTGGGCGGGTTGGGGTATAGTGTTTGACCATGTCCTGGATGTAAGCTGGGGCCCTTTCGTGACCCTTTATGCAAGTACTATGGGGCTTACCCACTGTTACTAGCAGCTCTGCTTGGCTTAGCTCGGCTCGGCCTCGGTGCCCCGTCCTCCTTTTTCCATTGCAGATTTAGTACCGCCTCAATCATAAGTCAATGTGAAAATAGAAAATAAACAAATAAATTACCCATTTCCTAGTATAGACATTCTCTTGAATTAACGGCACCCCTTCTTCCCTCCACAACCATCCTTTTAACCGTACCTTGAGATGTGTTAAAGAGGCTGCCTTCACAACATAATGACAAAGAAAACAGGTCATAACTAAACCAATGAGACAGGACTAGACCCCCCCCTGTGATGTGGCCAGACGCACACATTCCCCCCTCCCACCCATAAACATTTATACATTCATTCAGCAAGCTATAAATCAAAGCATGTATTACATATTGCGTTTTTTTCAGCCAAAGCAGTGAACCTGGTTGGCCATTTGTTTCTATATGTTAACAGGTCACTTTACTGCAGCACAAATAACCAGGCTTCAGATGATCCCACACTGAGCTGGAAAATCCTCAAATGCTGTTTTTACTTGGAAATGATGTGTCCACATGAGCATATTCAGGTTGCTTTTGTGAAGATTTTAATTGGACCAGCAATATATTTATCATCCTTAGTTTTCTGTCTGGTGGGTTTGGTTGCAGAGTTATGGACGGTCTTTCAGTTCACAGATCCAGTTGCGTGACGAGTTACATGATGAATCATTCAAGCTGTTTTCTGAATTGTAATGATATGTGTTACCACAGTTCTCCCTTTCCCCACCGTTAGGCTCCCTGGAATCCCAGTAGCTGAAACAAAGATCTTTTATCAGAGAACACAACCCAAGAAGTACAAGATAGTGATTTAGTCTGAATGGACCAAATGAAAAAAATGTGTGAACCTTTTGGTCAGTGGAGTCCCATCCACCCATTTCCACGTCCCCTCAGTCTCTGAGTCAGTCAGGCCAATCCACATGATCTTCTTAAATTTTCTTGTAAAATCCTTGTGTTAAAAAGAGTAAGAAACTTTAAACAATATAAAAGAATATTTCCAACATTCACACCTATTGCCGCATTGATCTTTGCATTCATTCAACATTTGTATTCTTTATTCTAACCTATGTTTGACACACACACACACACACACACACACACACACACACACACACACACACACACACACACACATACACACACGTACCAGTTCTTCTTTGCTGTTGATAATCACCAGGTCTGCCCCCTTTTGAAGACAGTCATCTCTACTCTCTTGCCAGGTTTTGTCGATACAAGAAATGTAGTAGAAACTACCGTTGAAATACTCCCATCCGTTTTGAGCTTAGTGAAAACAGAAAGAACCCAAATGACAACAAAATTAACAAATGGTCTCCTCAGTCACTGAAAAGAAGAGAGGGCTGCCTACAAGAGAAAAAGAACTTGCATGCTTGCGGGACAATAATGGCATCTCTTCTACAGAAAGTTGCCAGATTTGTTGCTAGTTGTTTGTTTTTTTTAACGTTGCTAACACTGGGTTTCCACAGGCAGCGCTTTCCAACTGCAACTCTGCTGTCTTTGCAAGTCCTAAAGTTGACTACATTTTTGGAGAGCGGTGAACATGCAGGCACTTTCAGCAGCTTTAGATCATAACGCTTTCCTCACAGGGAATGAATTGAATTGCTCCGCTCTGCCATTATGTCAGCTGGCTGTGGAATCCAAGCATTAGTAACAGGGTCTAAAAAGTCCCTAAACATAGTGACAAAGTCGCTAAGTTGGCAACACTAACAACAACCATAGCAAAGCACTGAGCTGATCATAAGCCGTAAACAGGCAACAGGCTGTAAACTCTCACAGACTGCAGTAAAATGTTTCTAAAACCTGAATACTGTAATACCAGCATATCACACTTCTTAATCAGACAATGCTATATTTGGAAAAAGGATGTATTCTGTATATACAAACGGAACATGTTTACATGACCTGTGTCAAATTCAGAATATTGTCATTCAGAATAATAGTGCAATATTAGTGTGCATTAGTGTGTGGTTTTAAGGGTTTAATTTCACTTTCACAACCAAGAACACAAAGCAGGAACTCAATAATGTCTTCTTATTCTAGAGGGTCACATCAACTTTCTTCTTTTGTGTTACTTAATGTTGCTGACTTAGACAGACAGTCTGTTGTGTTCTATCTTTATATGTCTGCTGCATTCTACCACTAGGCGGCACCGTTGGAAAGCAGGTATTAGTTGAGACCCTGAGTACAGAGAGTGAGAGAAGAAGACGGCGACTACTGAATGTTCCGGGCTTTGCTGCCATGCTTGCTATTAAGAACTTCTGTAATAATGTAATGCTTCCTGTTGAAGTAAACAGCACTTGTTGAACAATTAGTAAATAGTGGTGTAACGGACTATAGTTGATCCGTGGTCCGTACGGATCAATACTCACGGTTCAGAATGCACGTGAACCGCGGATCAATTGCAAAGTTTAACCATAATAACAGTGTGAAATACCTTTTTACTGTCGCTGTTATGTAAAATAGGCTCATAAATCTCTATGAATGGTTACCGTGAACAGATACAGGCAACGGCATTTTCTGTTCACGTGAACGGCACATAGAAAAATCCGGTGCTAACATGGCACCGATGCCTAAACGACCAGCACCAGAATAGCCACGCAGATTTCGGTGCCTCATTTCGGTGCCACTTAAATGTCTGCGCTATTCTCTGATGTTCTGAAACAGGTGATAGAAGCAACAGAAGCATCGCTACATGACACGCTAGTAAACACTAACACGCATTGTCTGTTACATTAGTCGATAGATGACAGGGTGTTTATTTCCTCTTCGTCATCTAATACCGTTTAATTAGCTTTCTTGTAACTGCATCAGTGATCACTAGTGATCCTCAGATGATTTGTTTTGGGATCTTATACTCTGATGCCTGTACTACGAATCAACCTAACAACCGCGGTCCCGCATAAGCTGTGTCACGACGGTGGTTATCAACTAAATTTAGTTCAATCAACCCAGGGTTCCCCAATCCAGCGACATATAAAAGTGGCGGTGTTTGCACAGCATGACCAATCACAAACATCTACCAGAGACGCATATTTTACATTATAAGAGCAAACTATAATTCTACATGAATATGAAGAACAGAGACACGGGTTTACAGGCACTCTCTTTACTCTCTCTCTCTGCCCACCACATCTTCTAAGAACAGTGACGCCGTTATCAACGAGTAATGATTGGTCAGTAGACGGCGCTTTTACACTGGTTGATCTCTAATCTCCAACATAACCTGCTCCCGACCAGGTATGCGTTCAGCACAAGTTCCCACGGCGATTTAACGCGTTAACAAGTGATCCACCATTGTGATACACAAAACCCTGGATTGAACCCGAAATTACCTCGTTAACGCCAAATCTTGCTTCGTAGTACAGGCCTCAGGTCTTATCCTTATGGTCCGTATCATTAGCTTTTTGTAACTGCATCAGTGATCACTAGTGATCGTGAGATGATTTGTTTTTGGATTTTATATCTCAGGTCTTATCTTTATGGTCTCAAAATGATCTGATGTCACTGAAGCTGGAGCCAAACATAGTCATAATCAGTTTTCTGCCTTAATCAATCAAATTCTCTAATTCAGGTAATACAGTTAGTGCACTATGCCACCAAATCAATCCACCAACAGTGGGTTATCATATCAATCCTGTCCTCCCTGAGTGTCATATCTAACACTTTGAACCCTTATATTTGCCCAAGATTGGATTTCCATCCCTTTGGATCCAGGTCCTGGTTATTGATTTCTTCATCATCATACTCACCATAGATGGTTCTCTTCAACTCATCTCTCTCTTCAGTCAGATGTTTGACGCTGGCCTCAACAGCTGGTTGGGAGGTTCCCAGAATCAGATTAGTCCATGATTACAGAGACAGTTCACTTTAACACATCATGTATATGGTTCATTCATCTATTAGTAGTTTAATACTTGTAAACAGTTACCTTTTACAGGTTCTAATAAGCCCCTACGTCATCTAGCATCATGGGACCTAATCATACCTGTCAAGTATCCCATTTTGGCTGGGAAAGTCCCGTATTTTCCCCTTCTTTCCCGCCATCCTCCCGTATTAGTATTTTCCCGTAAATCTCCCGTATTTTAACCTGCGTTATAAAAAATAATTATACCCCGGGACCGGGGCGGAGTAAAAAAAAAACAACATTCCCAATCTGAGCTCTGTCTGCCTCGCGATAACTGCCACCTGCAGTAGCCTACTACCTTTTATATACTGTCTGTGCCTACTACAGGTACTGTAGGTGGCAGTTGTCGTGAGGTTAGTGTGTGAGGTCAGATGATGAGTGAAAAAAACAGAGACGGATGATGGACGCTACAACAGAGACGGAAGGCACTCCTGCCAAAAAACAAAACCCTCATGTAAATACCGCGATCAATGGGACAGCAAATTGACTTTTCTGAAGAGGAGCAGGGTGGGGGACAGTCACACGTTTTTTGCAAGTTCAGAAAGGGTGTTTAGCATGATATGAAAGATTGTTACAGAGAATAGGATGACGTTAGACAACAGAACTGTTTCAACTCTACTCTCATGTAAAATGAACCACTCTGGCCCAGCCCACAAATACACTCCTTCCAAAACAGTCTTAAAGAATGCAAAGTCTGTAACAAATTTGTACAATAACTCACTAAAATGAAATGAAAAGAAAAACTGTAAAAGAAAAGCAATATGAAATGAAAAGAATGTGTGGAATGAAAATAAAATGTAAATGTAAAGACAAGCAATGTTATAAATTGTAAATGTTTTCAGCATTCTGCATCAAGTGGTGGTTTTAGCTTTCTTGTACACCTGTCTTAAAATGTAAGGGGTAGCCTACTGGAGCTTGGTTGGGGTGGTGGGACTGCTCGCGGTGGGCGCCGGAAAATTTCCCTTATTTTCAAATCCAAAACTTGACAGGTATGGACCTAATTTACTGGCTGACAAATGTAACTGGCTAATCAATTTATAATTATATAATAAAAAATCACTTTTCCACATTTCTTACAACCTCACCTTCTTCTTACACATTTTAACCAGCTCCAGTTTAGCTTTATCAGTAGCTTTAAATATTCCACATATTTTTTACATTAGTGGTGCTATTTAACTTGTCAATTAAATTCATACCAATCAAAACCATTCCCACTTATCCAAGTATTGTCAGAAACTACAAGAAAATCATAATATTTGCCAGGATCTTTCCATGTAAAAATGATCACTTTTATTTGCCCAATATAAGACTTGCACCCTTCTGGATCCAAACTCTGATAATTGAATTATTCAATATCTTATCTTATTCAATAAACACGATTAAAATGCTGACAGCTAAATGGTGAAAAGGTGTGACTGTCTTTCACTGTAGTGCAGGGGTCTTCAACGTTTGTTAGGCCAAGGACCGCTAAGCTGAAGGAGAGACAGAGCAGGGACCCCCTACACTGTATATTTATTGTATGAAATTAAGTTGCATGTTAAACTCGGCCGGATGGATGAAAATGAATAGATATATATTATGTATACATCATGTTTTAATGTTAAACATGTGGAAGGCACAGTGAATCCTTAAGCTTACCTCTATGGCTAATATAGCTACTTTACCTATATATAGTACACTTATCTTCAATGTGTAAATACATTTTTTTTTTTTTATAAAAAGGCCAAATTATCTTTCCTAATAATAGGATGGATTCACGTCATTGTATATTTTCAGACATATTTGAATTTTTGAAAAAAGAAACTTTCAATAAAATTTTTTAGACAGGATTTGGCGGCCCCCTGCACTTACTCTGAGGACCCGCTAGGGGTCACGGACCCCCTGTTGAATATCTCTGCTGTAGTGGATTCCACTATCAGGACGTCAAACAGTCTGCCGCTAAAGCTATGAGCTAAAACTAGCACTTGGTCACTGCTGTTGTCGGAAAAACGACTTAGGTGTGACTAAACGTTGTGTGTACTTGAAACTGGTAAACTTTGTTCAAAGTTATTGTAAAATACCCTGTTCTCCTCTCTTTTTACCATTTAACAGCAATTTACTTCTGAAAGAAGGTATTATTGTTCAAAGTTATTATTATCTTCATGAATCATTTAAATTCCCCGCTTGTTTGTGCTGATCCGAAAATGTATCCGATCCGTGACTCAAAACCGTGATCCGGTCCGAACCTTGAGTTTTGTGATCCGTTGCACCCCTAATCATAATATTTACCGGGAACTTTCCATGTCAAAATTATAACTTTTATTTGCCCATTGTTAGACTTCCACTAGCCTAGAAATCTAGACGCACCCTAGGGGCAGCAAATTGAATTTTCAAGCCAACTCTCCGTTGGCTTGCAAGCTGGAACAAACTCTGAAAAACTCTGATCAGGCCAATCACATCATGTCTAAAGTCGGTGGGTGGGCTTATCGCTGCTGCTGCTGCTGGCAAACAGCGGTCTTCTGGAAGACTTGGAGTTCAGCTTTTCTTTGAGAAAAGAACAAAGTACGGCACTGAAGTCATTCTTATTGAAGGAAGATGTGTTCAGAGTTTTTCCGACCGGATATGGCAAAGGTTTAATCTATCAACTAGCTCTGCCACCTTCTTTGTTGCTCTACCTGGTTGTAGAGCTGTCCTATTGCATGCAGAGGTAATTTGAAAGACAACCGTTAATCCCGCCCCTCAGATTGAGCCCTGTCAATGGTGAGTTCCCAGACCCGACATCTTGATGTGGGTCTGGCTTGTCAGGTTAGACCTCCACCCCTTTGGATCCAAACTCTGATCATTGAATTCATCGTCACACTTACCTAAGTTATTCAGCTTCCTCTTCAGGTCATCTCTCTCCTCAGTCAGGTTTTTGAAACCAGCCTCAACATCTGAAACAGAATTCCCATTGTCTGTTGCATTAATCTATAGGGTGTTTCTTTCCTCTTCTTCATCTAATACCGTATCATTAGCTTTTTGTAACTGCATCAGTGATCACTAGTGATCCTGAGATGATTTGTTTTTGGATCTTATACTCTGGTTTTATCTTTATGGTCTCAAAATGATCTGATGTCACTGAAGCTGGAGCCAAACAGTAATAATCAGTTTTCTGCCTTAATCAATCCAATTCTCTAATTCAGGTAGTACAGTTAGTGCACTATGCCACCAAATCAAACCACCAACAGTGGGTTATCATATCAATCCTGTCCTCCCTGAGTGTCATATAGAACACTTTGAACCCTTATATTTGCCCAGGATTGGATTTCCATCCCTTTGGATCCAGGTCCATCATCATACTCACCATAGATGGTTCTCCTCAACCCGTCTCTCTCTTCAGTCAGATTTTTGACGCTGGCCTCAATAGCTAGTTCGGAGGTTCCCAGAATCAGATTAGTCCATGATTAAAGAGACAGTTCACTTTAACACATCATTTACATGGTTTATTAATCTATTATTGACAAGTAGTTAGTTTAATACTTGTAAACAATTAAAAAAAACATCTAGCATCATGGGACCTAATGTGTGCTGGACTCAAAGTTTACTGGCTGACAAATGTGACTGTTTAATTCATTAATTTCCCTTTATTCATTTTCTGGCCACTTGGGGACAGAAGACTTCTGGAACATGATAACATACACAACCATGACTTTGTGAAGTTGTTATTGGCTGATGTGTTAGCAAAACAACGTCCTTCATAGATATGCAACAGACACAGAGCAGCATTAACATTGATTTACAGTAATGTATCTGTCCACATGATGAAGTCCCTGTTATCCACTCTTTTTTTAGTTTTTCAGCTATTTTTACCTTGCTTGGACTTAAAGGAGAACTCCAGCCAATTTTTACGTTAATCTTGCTAAATATAACTATGCGAGACCTGTCTATAGCAAAAACAGTTAGCGCAACATCAGCTACCTAGACGGAGCTGCTGCAGCTAATGCCCACCGCTCCCACTTAGCTAAACAGCAGTTATGGGGGCATAAATGAAATAGTGCCTTTGTGTACCTTAACAGACACAAAATGCAATTAAAATGTCTGTGTAACATGAACAGGGCCCTTACATGACAACAAGATGCATTTTCAACATTCACCTACCCTGTTAGCTGCTAGCTAGCTAGCTGTAGTCTGGGACGAGAGAGTGTTCAGTCAGGCTTCGGTAATAATCATCATACAGCAGTCCCGTGTGTATTTGTAGCATATATATGATATATATCCATTTTGTGTGCGATCCATCTGGCGTTGGAGAGTAGTATTCTCTGCCGACAACATTCACGAGAGCTCCCGCTGGTCTGGAGGATGTCCTCCGGAGGACCGGTGATTCCTTCGCGGTACAACACCCACACGAACACCACCAGTTGCCCGAAATGCGTCATCTTGGAGCAGCTGCTTCATCTGCCTGTTGCCCCTCTGTCTGTCTGTCTGGTTGTTTCCAACTCTTGTTAGGCCAGTTCTTCGTCTGTATACTCGGGTTCGAATAAATAAGGACGACCATCAAACTCAAATGCCTCTTCCATGTGTTCAATATCTTCGATATTCTCCATAGTTACGTTACTCCAAGCTTCTTCCCTTGTGAACACCTCCGCTCTTCACGCTACACTGTGCGCTCCTCCGACCTACACTGTTATTTATCTTGCTACAACTGAATTCATACGGGACTTCAGCACGAGACTGCCGCTAGCCGTCTGTTAGTGTTTTACTGAACAAGGCACAGGCATAATTCTGCCCGTTTCCATGTAGTTACATAGTCAATAATATGCTCATAACCACTACAGTGCTCAATTATCTATTTTTGATTGGAAATAAACCCCCCAAAAAATCGCCACGAATGCATCACTGGTCCTCCGGAGGACAGCCACAACCAGCGGGCGCTCTCGCGATTGTTGTCGGCGCGGCAAGCGAGGACTGCGGGCAGGAAGCAGAAGCAAGGCCGCCGGTCGGAAACTACCACAACGATCCCCACAGCAGAGAATACTACTCTCCAACGCCAGATGGATCGCACACAAAATGAATATATATATATCATATATATCCATATATATGCTACAAATACACACGGGACTGCTGCATGATGATTATTACTGAAGCCTGACTGAACACTCTCGTCCCAGACTACAGCTAGCTAGCTAGCAGCTAACAGAGTAGGTGAATGTTTAAAATGCATCTTGTTGTCATGTAAGGGCCATGTTCATGTTACACAGACATTTTAATTGCATTTTGTGTCTGTTACAGTTTTTCTCAATCGTTTACACACAAATACTGGTACTTGAGACACAACGACCACAACATGTAACTCTTACACCAACGCCCTGAACTAAATCTGCTAAACTACAAGCACAATTCCTGCTTTACACTCAAATTGCAGTTCTAAAACACACTCTTTTCAAACCACTACACACAATTCTCTGCATTTGGCACAATTTTCATGAAGAAAATCTCTTGTTTTCACGAGGAACACACTGCCATTCAAATACGCACACTGACTCATCACATGGGCAAACACCTGTCACACAGTTTTACAATTAGCAATCAGAGCTTTAGCATAAAAGGGCCACAGGTGAGCTCTTCTGTGATGTTTCTGCTTGGCCAGGGGAAATGTTGCTTGTGATGTGGACGAGAAGAGAAGATGCAGTATAGTTTGTTTTAGTATTTGTTTTTTACTGTAACTGTATACAGTAAATGTTTCTGTTGTTTTGTATGTAGACCACTGTATGTGAACATTTGTGTTGGTTGGGATGTACAGAGCAGGGGGAATGAGATGAATGAAAATATATTTGTTACCGTGTATTTGTGTGTTCTGAGTATAATAATAATAATAATAATATTCTCAAATATTTTACAACACAATAGTGTATGTACTGTCTGTAGTAAGTGTAACACTGAATAAGGCATGAATAAGTCATTATGATGAATGGAGAAGAAGTGTTTTACATTGAGGACATCAGTGTTCAGCTTGTTCTTATAAATGTCTATTCATATGACGGTCTGTGTGTGTCATTTGTAAACAAAATACCATTTTGAGAAGAAATAACATTGTTTTGAATGTAAAGTTTTTTGAGGGGTTTTGCCCGTTGTGTGTGTGTTTTTGGATTTGTGTGTAGAGTTCTGAGAGCATGAGGCATGCTTTCAGAAAATGTGTGTAAACAATCGAGAAAAACTGTTTCATTTATGCCCCCATAACTGCCGTTTAGCTAAGTGGAGCGGTGGGCATTAGCTGCAGCAGCTCCATCTAGGTAGCTGCTGTTGCGCTAACTGTTTTTGCTATAGACAGGTCTCGCATAGTTATATTTAGCAAGATTAACGTAAAAATTGGCCGGATTTCTCCTTTAAGCTGTGTTTAAATGTGGTGCATAAATAATAATAATACTAATAACTGCTACTGTATGAACAAAATGCTGATGTTAAGTGTTTGCAGAACAAATGTTATGGCACTTTAGTTCATATGGCAGAACATTTAGAATAAAATTGCGCTATACACTGCTTTTGAATTCATTATTGGATTTTGTGTATAACAATCAAAAAAATCATTTGATTAATCACAATTAAAAATTGTAATCGTTGCTCAGCCATAATTATATAATACAAATACATTGTTAAATGGAATTTTTTTTTAATTCAGACTTAATCTAACTGGGTGGGTCTGAATATGTATGGGAATCACTGATATATGAAAAGATAGTTTTTGATCACTTCTGTGGAACTTTGATGTTTTACTAGGAAGAAGACGGATATACAACACATAAATAGAGTTCTCGTTTCAAGTGAATGAGGAACAAAATCATCATCGTGCCCTTGTCTGTTCCAAATTATGATAACTCAACAGCACATTACAGAGTGTTCTTCTCAGTATCATCATGCAGTAAATGTCAACAGATGTAGTCCGTCACAAACAATGTGCTGCATTTCAAATATGTCAAAAATGTTCCTTCCTTTTTCATTCTTCCATTAGTAAGTTATAGCATAAGTCCAAAAGTAAGAAGACTACGAGCTACAGAGTGAATGGTGCAATAGATTTAAGAATTTATATATTGGCTTTGTGAATGTAAACCGTTTTGCTCACATATAATTCATAATACTGGTCTGATGCAACATTTATAACTACTGTCACATTTACATTTGTTGACTTTACAATCAGCTCCCCCGCGACCTGACAAAGGATAAGCGGACGAAGATGGAAGATTTTTTTCCCCCCAAGTAATATATTGTCATTTTGTTGTCCCAATGAAAGTCCAATGAAAAATATTTGTTATTTTTTGTTTTTCATTTGGGTTCTTTCTGTTTTCACTAAGCTCAAGGAGGATGGGAGTATTTCAACGGTAGTTTCTACTACGTTTCTTCTATTGAGAAAACCTGGCAAGAGAGTAGAGATGACTGTCTTCAAAAGGGTGCAGACCTGGTGATTATCAACAGCAAAGAAGAACAGGTATGTGTGTGTGTGTGTGTGTGTGTGTGTGTGTGTGTGTGTGTGTGTGTGTGTGTGTGTGTGTGTGTGTGTGTGTGTGTGTGTGTGTGTGTGTGTGTGGCTGATACATAGACATCTCACATTGGTTTAATGGGTGTGAATGATGTAAATATTCTATATTGTTATATTGTTTAAAGATTGTGACTCTGTTTTAAACAAGTATTTCACAATAAAATTTAAGAAGAGACTGTGGATTGGCCTGACTGACTCAGAGACAGAGGGGACGTGGAAATGGGTGGATGGGACTCCACTGACCAAAAGGTTCACACATTTTTTCCATTTGGTCCATTCAGACTAAATCACTATCTTGTACTTCTTGGGTCGTGTTCTCTGATAAAAGCTCTTTGTTTCTGTTTTTTCAGCTACTGGGATTCCAATGAGCCTAACAATGCCAAGGGTGAAGAAGACTGTGTGGAAATACAGAATTTTGATTATGAAAAGTGCTGGAATGATGTAAGATGTTCCTTTCAACTCAACTGGATCTGTGAAATGAAAGTCCGTCCATAACTCTGCAACCAAACCCACCAGACTGAAAACTAAGGATGATAAATATATTGCTGATACAATTTAAATCTTCACAAAACCAACCTGAATATGCTGATGTGGACACATCATTTCCAAGTGAAAATCATTTCCAGCTCAGTGTGGCATGATCTTAGTCTGATACATAATCGAGCTTCACTGCTGTGGCTAAAAAAAATGAAAAAAACTACAATATGTAATACATGTTTTGATTTATAGCTTGCTGAATGAATGTATAAATGTTTATGGGTGGGAGGGGGGAATGTGTGTGTCTGGCCACATCACACAGGCATACCTGTCAAGTTTTGGATTTGAAAATAAGGGAAATTTTCCGGCGCCCACCGCGAGCAGTCCCACCACCCCAACCAAGCTCCAGTATCCCTTACATTTTAAGACAGGTGTACAAGAAAGCTAAAACCACCACTTGATGCAGAATGCTGAAAACATTTACAATTTATAACATTGCTTGTCTTTACATTTACATTTTATTTTCATTCAGGGCCTGGAGTTTCATGCCTTAGACCGGCCCACTTTACTTCACAAAAAAATGTAATCAAAACCTTAGTATATAAGTCTGCAATAGCGCCCTGTTCTCTACAGCCTTGCAATTCAGTGTATTTTTGTAAAATATCACTATTTCTAAGTGTTGCCTCACAATGTCAATTCATTAGAAAAGTTAACATCTTTACAACAACCCAATGATGTTCAACAATATCAGAATCTGTTTTCTGTGCAAATAAGTAATCACAGATATCCAAAAACTTGAAAATAAATAAAGAACAATATACCTTGTATTGCACTTTCTAATGACACCACAATAATTTTTTTCCTTTGAATAATATTTCATATAACTTTCTCTTCCCTGTCAGTCGTGGGCTTTGTATATTTACTATCATAATTTTGAGGATAAAGGCATAATGGGTCACAAGTAATATTTGGGCATAAAAAGTGATTATACAGTAACTAATCTGATCATGTTTGCTTGTTCACACACTGTGATACACCAGCTGACAGTAGATGTGCCTTCTACACTGACAGCTGTCCCTGATGCACACTACTGGCTCTGCTTCTGACACTGAATCACATTTTATAAATTGTCATAATTCTCAGCACAAATCTCACTTTTTTACAAAGCTTTCTGATCAAGTCAAGTCAGTTTCATTATGGTAGTGCCGAATCATCTGGCATCATTACAGTTTTTTCTGATTGCTTAAGCACATTTTTTGTAACTATTGGCTATTTTTGCAAAACTCTACACACAAATAAGAAAACCTTTCACCCAATTATCAAAACATTGTAGTTCTCTTGCAAAAGCGAACACAGCTAGATTAACTCTTCACACCTTCGTAAAAATGGTGTTTTCGTATCAAACAGTAAACACAAGCCATCATCTACTAAGCACACAATGTCCCAACTACACACTGATGGTATGAATACAAAACACATCTGGCTTTTGCTTTCTCTGTGTACAGATGTCAATTTGAGGTCATACTTTTGTCATAGTGTCATGTAAACATACAAGGATCCAAACTTCAAGTATTGGTGTTTATTCACACTCATCAAAACCAAGACAAAGTCAGAACACAAAATAGTAATTTCACAGAAAAAAAAAAGTAAAAGACAATCAGCCTACATCATGTCGTCTTTCTGGGTCCCGCCACAAAATTTCGTGAACATTCTTTCTCTGCCCCCAACATCTGGACGTCTAGCAATTCTGTAAAGTAACAATTTCAGTATTTTTGCATGTATGGTACTGTAGTGTTTCTCATTAGAGTATGGCAGTGCTACAAAGTACTTACCGATTCTCATTTCGAAATGTTCTAATGATGCTTGCCACAGTGTAGCGGCTCAAATTAGGCTGAACCCGTTGGCCAGCTTCCCTCAGGGTCATCCCATGGTTGATGACATGGTCCACTATTGTAGCTCTGATGTCATCAGTTATTCTATTTCTTACTCTTCTTACCCTTCCTCTTTCCCCTCCTCGTCCTCTTCTTGCACCTCCTTGTCCTCTTCCTCTAACTTCCTCTAACCCTCTCGCTTCTTCAACTCCACGTCCTCTTCCTCCAACTTCTTCACCTCCACGTCCTCTCCCTCGGCCTCCTCGGCCTCCTCTGATTCTCACTCTTCTCACTCTTACTGCTCCTTCCATTGTACTCCACACAGACAGCTTACCTGTGGCTTATTTATAGCACTTAGGCTGATTGCAAAGTGAACTAATTATCTAAAACAGTTTTCACATGTGAAAGTGTGCCAGACAGTTGGCAAAATAGTGTTAATGATAGCCATACATGTGTATAATTTTGCTAGGAGTGTGTTGGAAATTTGGTAATTGAGTGTAAGCAGTGAGTTGTGTTTAAAGTTCTGCAAAAAGAGTGTTGTGCAGTGAATTGTGCCTACAGTTTTGCAAAGTGTGTGTTACAAAATTGCAAACTGAGTGCAAAGCAGTGTTTGTGCTTTTAGTTTTGCAAACTCAGTGAGTGGTTTTGCTATACGTATTAATAGTTTTAGAAATTGTGCTACAAGAATCACGATTAGCGCTTAAGCATTCAGAAAAAACTGTAATATAAGCCAGCTCATTAACTTCTGGTGGAGTGTCAGCATAGCAACAGCTACAGCACAGCAACAGCCACCAACCACACAGGACATTTATGAGGTAGAAAACGATTAGGACAGGACACTAAATATATATTATAGTAGTTTAGTATAGTGATATAGTTATTTCATAGCAGTAGGCCTAATAAATAAGTGATGGAGAGATGAGAAAGTTGAATACATTTCAGCGCCGTGAGGGGACAACAGATGACCACTGCTGTGTCTCTCTGTGTTCATCGTCAGCGGAATTTAATTTGTATTTGAGCTTCCATACTTTCTCTCTCGCTTTTCCTCATTGACCTGAAGCAGCTTGCCCTCAAAGACTCCTCTCCTGACTCCTTCACAGACTCCTCTCCTGACTCCTTCACAGACTCCTCTCCTGACTCCTTCACAGACTCCTCTCCTGACTCCTTCACAGACTCCTCTCCTGACTCCTTCACAGACTCCTCTCCTGACTCCTTCACAGACTCCTCTCCTGACTCCTTCACAGACTCCTCTCCTGACTCCTTCACAGACTCCTCTCCTGACTCCTTCACAGACTCCTCTCCTGACTCCTTCACAGACTCCTCTCCTGACTCCTTCACAGACTCCTCTCCTGACACCTTCACAGACTCCTCACCTGACTCCTTCACAGACACCTCTCCTGACTCCTTCACAGACTCCTCACCTGACTCCTTCACAGACTCCTCACCTGACTCCTTCACAGACACCTCTCCTGACTCCTTCACAGACACCTCTCCTGACTCCTTCACAGACTCCTCTCCTGACTCCTTTACAGACTCCTCTCCTGACACCTTCAGACTCCTCTCCTGACTCCTTCACAGACTCCTCTCCTGACTCCTTCACAGACTCCTCTCCTGACTCCTTTACAGACTCCTCTCCTGACTCCTTCACAGACTCCTCTCCTGACTCCTTCACACACTCTTCTCCTGAAACAGAAACATATCAGTGAGTGTAACGACATAACGTTAGTTTACGCGAGCATAACAGCGCTTTAATACACAATTCTTGACTGCCAGCCTGTTTATCTCAAATAGCAGGAGCTCACATACATTTCAGTGCTAATATGTGATTCAACATGATTATATTATACTGTTACAATGTTACATTATAAATGTTAACGTTATTGCTATGTGACACTACTCCCGCAGAACATCAGTTAACGTTAGGCTAACGGTAACTTTGTACACTTACCTTCATAGTCATGAATACAGCTGGTTATGTACAGCTTAAATCCTTTTTCCTTTTTGCTTAATAAGCCGGTGTACATCGTTGATAGTGACTCGGGGTAAGTCTTGAAGGCAACGAGTGTAGAAAGTCATTGTTTTGACGGCTCTGACAGAAAGCTCACCTGACGACAGACGACCGGAAGTGATTGGGCTGGCTTGTCCGTAACCAGGAAGTAACTGTGCATATAGCCTATTGCCCGACAATATGAATACAGTTTGATTATGACTTTCATTTTATTGGTAAACGTTGATCACAGTATTACACTCAAGGGTTTGATTTAACGTCATATTATTGGCATTTCGGTGATGCTTAAGAACCTCGGTCCTAGGCGCATCACTGTCGTGCCAATAATGACGTTAAATCAAACCCAATATCAAATATTAAATCAAAGTGTAATATTACCTACATTTACCATGTACATGATGTGTTAAAGTGAACTGTCTCTTTAGTCATGGACATAATGTGATTTTATATTTTGAGGCCCGCTTCAAAAATCTGACTGAAGAGAGAGACGAGTTGAAGAGAACCATCCACCCGCGGCGCTACCAATGGGCCCGGGTGGGCCTGGGCCCACCCATTTTAGGTCCAGGCCCGCCCATTTTGACCCAGGCCTATAGTGAGTGATTTTCATTCTAGCAGTTCGAGGAAAGCTTTGAGTGAAAGCTTCTCAGCCAATCAACGGCTTCTACCCCACGTGTGGACTCTTAACCCCGCCCACAGGCTGCATCGTCACCAGCAAGTGATCCAATGAAATGAATGACGTTGGCGCGCAAGCTTTTCTGTTTTCATTCAGCAAGAAGCGCTCCGAGGAGCAGGAGGAGGAAACTCTGCTATTATATGTTACGCGGTTTCAAGTGACCAGTTACCATCCTGCTCGGCCGGCGGCCGCCCTCTCCCCATCAAGTCCTCCCGTAGCCCCCCCTCACACCAGCAAGGCAAGTAGGCTAACGTTACCGTTGGTGTCTGGCTGCATAGGCGCCGATTTATGTTTTCCTCTGTGGGTGCTCACGGGCGCACACCCTTTAAAAAAAAAAGTAGTCAACAAATGTTTGCATTTCAGAACCTTATGAAATGGACAGCAGCCGGCACAAACACACACGCCTATTAACTGGATAATAAAGCCGTAAAGTAGCTATCTTTCAACTCACAGATACAGAGAGGATGGAGATGAGAAGTTTAACTGACACGTAACCGCGATCAGCTGGGGACTGACAGCGACATAACCGATCACACTATGACTTAGCACCAACTGCAATGTTTACTTTTAAATGAATGTGGCCTGCTGGCAGTCTGGCACACGTGGATGCTCAGTATTTTCCGTAGGTGCTAGAGCTCCGAGCACCCACGGTATCGCCGCCTATGTCTGGCTGTCTGTATGCACATTTTCTGGAGGGAAAAATAACATTGGCAGCTGTAGGCAGAGGTAACTTATGATAGCGCATGTGTTATAGGAGGAGACAGTGTTCAGCAGCCTAGCACAAATGCAGTTTTGGCTTATTTTAACTGGCCCATCCAGTTTTCTGGAGGCCCACCTACAATCAAAATCCTGGCGCCGCTAGTGGAACCATCTATGGTTAGTATGACGATGAAGAAATCAATAACTAGGACTTTCAATTTTAATTCAATTTTAATTACAGTGTCAAATAACAACATTGGTTATCTCAGGACACTTCACAGATAGAGTAGGTCTAGATCACACTCGATGATTTACAAGGACCCGACAATTTTCCATGGGCAAGCATTTGGTGCGACAGGGGCAAGGAAAAACGTCCTTTTAGGCAGAAACCTTGGACGGACCCAGGCTCCATTTAGGTGGGCGGCCATCTGCTGCTGTGTTTGGGACACAGAGACAGACATACGTGATATGATTCATAACAATTATAGCAGTTGGTATAATATGCCGTGGCACTTATAGTAACAATAAACATAATCAAAAATCTATGACTAAAAATAAAATAAAAATAATAGTAGTTGTAGAAGTGCAGGGTGTCGAGCAGGACCACAGCAGCAGCTCCTAAAAATGAACCACCTCAACTACCAAATCTGCGAGGCGAGAAAGCAAAAGGACTCTGGGAAATAAGCTCCCCAGAGCTAGGTTAGTAACATGCATTTATGGGACATGAATTCACACAGATGTACAGAGAGAGAGGAGCTCAGTGTGTCATAGGAAGCCCCCCTCTTTATCAAAGAGGAGCGTTTTAAGCTTACTCTTAAATGTGGAGCTGGTGTCTTCCTCCCAAACCCAGACTGGGAGCTGGTTCCACAGGAGAGGAGCCTGATAGTAGTCAGAGTGTGCATAAGGCCAATCACTGTTTTAACCACACCCTCGACCTTGTGCTGGCATATAGCATCGAAATTGAAGATTTAATTGTATTTCCGCAGACTCCTTTATTATCAAACCATTTTTTAATAACTTTCAAATTCTTACTACCCAACTGTCCAAAATTAATTAAAAGCTTCTACACTAGATGCCTATCTGACAGTGCTAGATCTAAATTTAAGGAATATATTCCAGTAGCATTTAATTCAATGCCGTTTCACATTGCCATCCTGTCTCAAAACAATGTTGAAAATCTAGTCCTTGTTACTTCCAGGCCTTAAGACTCTCCAGCTGTTCCAGAACGCTGCAGCGCGTGTTCTGAGAATAACTAAGAAAAGAGACCATATTTCTCCTGTATTAGCTTCTCTTCCTTGGCTTCCTGTAAAATTCAGGAATGAATTTAAAATCCTTCTTCTGACCTACAAAGCTCTAAATGGTCAAACACCATCATATCTTGAAGAGCTCATAGTACCTTACTGTCCCACTAGAGCACTGCGCTCCCAGAATGCCGAGTTACTTGTGGTTTCTAGAGTCTCTAAAAGTAGAATGGGAGCCAGAGCCTTTAGCTATCAGGCTCCTCTCCTGTGGAACCAGCTCCCAGTCTGGGACCGGGGGGCAGACACCGTCACCACATTTAAGAGTAAACTTAAAACTCTCCTCTTCGATAAAGCTTATAGTTAGGGAGTGAGGAGTTGCAGCGTCCGCCTGCTAAGCCCTGCAGTGCCCTGCTACACCATGAACTACTACAACTACTATTTCTAGTCATAGTTCCACTGTCTTTATTGTGACTATAATTGTCACTGTTCATCACACCCCCAACCGCCACCATCAGACACCGCCTACTCAGAGCACGGGTCTGTCCGAGGTTTCTCTTTCTTTAGTTTTATATTTCCCTGCTGTCAGCTCTCTGTTGGCTCTGCCCCTTTCTGTGTCCCCTCCTTCCCTTCCTGCCAGCTGATTGCAGACCAGTTCGCTATTCGACCGTCACCTCTCCCACCGTGCACACCTGCCAGCCATCTACAATCAAGCCCAGTACTTCAACCCCGGTTCCACTCACCATCTTCGCTGAATTATTGCTTAAAGTCATCCTGGTGACACACACTCCTAGCTCTTGATGAATGTTTTGTTAATTACCTCTCGTTGTCCGCTGAATCCCCTAACTTCTCTGTGTTTCCCTCCTTACAGTCTTCCTTCTGCATCTTCCGTCACCTCCAGTCAGCTGGCCTCGCCATTTGGTCCCCTCCTCACAGCTCTCTGCTTCACCCTGCCTCTGCCTCTGCTCCCAGTCCTGCGTCCAGTCCTCCACTCCTCGGCCTCGCTTCCCTGGATCCACTCACCCTTGAGCTCCCTCACCGTCCTATATCTGCCTTCGCCATCCTACCCTGCCCAGTACTCCCTTACCGTCCTATCTGCCTTCACCATCCTACCCCTGCTCCCATCCCTTTACCCATAAACAATAAAACTTGTGATTTGCTTGAGCCTTGCTTTTGGATCCTATTCTGTCACTCACCGAAACATAGTCAAAGCTTTTTACTGCATTAACTAATGGCAAATAGGCACCTTAGTTAAATGTTATTAACAATTAGTCAAGGCATTAACTAATGGTAAAAAGATGCCTTAGTTAAATGTTATTAACAGTTAGTCAAGGCATTAACTAATGGTAAAAAGATGCCTTAGTTAACTGTTACTAACAGTTTGTCCAGGCTTTTCACTATATTGACTAATAGTAATATAAACACCTTAGTTAAATGTTACTAACAGTTAGTCAAGGCTTAGTATTGCATTTACTAATGATATAATTACACCTTAATTAACTGTTGTTAACAGTCAACCCTTCTTACTGCATAAACTAATCGTAAAAACACACCTTACTTAACTGACATTAGGCATTAAATAATGGTAAATAATGCATCAATTAATACCTTAGTTAAAGCCCCAGTGTGTAACATTTGTAGTTGTTTATTATCAAAATCTGTATTGCCCTTCACAAACTTGTCCTTTTTTATGAATATTGACCACAACCATAAATTCCAAGTTTTCCTATTGGCTTGAAATTTTACATTTGCGCTTACATGAACTGGGGTAGACGCTCCATAGCCATGCGCCATCTTGAAATACGGTAGCCCGTAAGGGACATACAGGCGATACTGCTCCGCATTTCGCGCTTTTCACTCAGTGGCACTGACTGTGACGTATGCCAGGGAGGGAGGGGGAGAAGATTATTTGCGACTCACCGCCGGCAGATTTGAAATCCTGTTGCGTCTATTATCGAGGACATGTAACTGAGTCGCCGAGGAAATTAAAACGACAACGTGACAGGCAAAGCAACGCGACCAAAGTTAATATTGTTGTGGCTTTTCCAAGATGGAAAAAGCTGATGAGGAGCAAGGATTTAAAAGGGACGCCGAAGTTGCCTGCTTTCTTCTCAACAGGTAATTCTGCCTATGTGTTCAAAAGTTTTATAGTTGCTACTTGCTTGACATTTTCTTCGCGTCAATGATGAAAAAGGATTGTCTACCTTGTAACAAAAACGTAATCATATGTGCCGTGATTTCACTGGCAGACAACTCACGTCATGCAGTTGTAACACAGACTAGCTACAGCTAGAACAGCTGCGTGGAAACGATGGAGACACTAAGAGATAATTTCCGTTTCATTGTTCATGCTGCTCAGAGAAATATATTAAAAACACAAACCTCCGTTGCTTCTCTCCTACGCTGTAAACATCGCCTTACACTATTAATCTGGTACAATATACAGAATAACGATAGCACTGATACTTTACTAACATTAGCTTGCATATGTTTGGGAACCTGATAGCTGATGTTAGCAATGAAATGGTATCAAAATAACGTCAAGCTATTATTACACTGGAAGGGACACTCACGGACATTTTGTCGCTATTTTCGGGTTCGGCCACCGTAGGAGTTATAACGCAGTCGGAATGGGGGGGGGGGCTACAAAGTGAAATTCAGTTGGTTGTCATATACAATTTCACCGCTAGATGGGAGCAATTCTTACACAATGTAGCTTTAACATGAACAAAAATAAGCATGATTAATAAATGTTTAATAGACACCTTAATTAACGGTTAATTCATGTTCATTAATGTATTAAGTAATGCTAATTGATGTAGACTCATTGTAAAGTGTTACCCATAATTGTTGTAAATGTTTACCGCGGTGTTAGCTTTCCATCTAGCCGATGAGGATGTCCCCTACCTGGTTAGCGGAATCGAGCGAGTTGAGGTGCTGGTCTCTGTGCAGGCGAAGCTCACGTGGTGTGCAGAGTATTCCGTCAGTAATAACGTTTCCTGCATATTCTCTGATCTGTACCAATGTATCCCGGTGGTACACGTGCAGTAGTTTGAATGCACATAATTGTTGTAAATGTTTACTGCTGAGAAGAGAGAGCCATAGCGAAGATTCAAGATGGCTGACTCGTTTTGAATCTGGTTTTTCCGACTGGATGGGCGGGTTGAAAACATGCGGAACTAGCCGGCTGTAGTCCACAGACTCTGGGCAAAAATCTTCCGATGACGCAAAACTCGTCGTTTTACGTCATCGGAAGATTTTTTACCAGACCCACAACACAGAGATCTCTCATCTCAGGGGGACATGAGGGAGGGAAGCACGGTCATTCAGAAATACTACCGGGTTTCTACTGATACAAAGCTGAATGCTAAATCGGTGAGGTATCCCTTTATATGAGTCATCTGTTATATAAAGGCATGGCATTGAATTAAATGCCGTTGGAATCATTTCCTTAAATTTAGCCATAGCACAACCAGCTGGCATCTAGTGTAAAAACTTTTATCTAATGCCAAAAAGTTGGGTAATAAGAATTAGAAAGAAATGGTCTGATAATAAAGGATTCTGTGGGAATACCTTGAGTTGGATCCAAAGGGATGGAAATCCAATCCTGGCCAAATATAATTCTTAAAAGTGTTAGATCATAGTCACTGAAATAAAGGGGAAAACCCCCAAAATAATTCTTAAAAAAGGTGCACTTACTATATTACCTGAAATAGAGAATTTGGATTGGTTGAGGCAGAAAACTGATTATGACTATGTTTGGCTCCAGCTTCAGTGACATCAGATCATTTTAAGACCATAAAGATAAAACCAGAATATAAAATCCAAAAACAAATCATCTCAGGATCACTAGTGATCACTGGTGCAGTTACAAGAAAGCTAATGATACGACGAACACTGTGCAACCAGTAACGTAGCTCAAACACAGCGTTTGTGATTCGACTGCTCATGACTGTTTTCCAAGATGGCGCCAACGTGTAAACATGAACGCTACTGTCTTCATAATCTATCTTTTTAATAAACTGTCTGTACACTTACAAAGTTCTCAATGCTTCGGTTTACATGTAGCGACCCTCATTATGCTACTGTTGAAGTGTGGTGCTATTTTGAGCCTTGTTAGTGGTATAAAATAGTGATTTACCATCTGCCCCGAAAGGTAGCATTAGCAGCTATCCACCGGTTTGCGGTAGCTTGTATAAAGCTAGAGACACATTTGATTAGCATGGCAACATATCCCAGATAACGTTTGACTCGGTACACATTTGTTATTAACCCCTAGGTTCATTTTATGCCAGAATTGTCCATTAAGTCAGCGACATTAAGTAACAGAAAAGATTGGGGTGGTGATGGCGCAGTGGTTAGAACACATGCCTTTGGTGTGGGAGACCTGGGTTCGATTCCCACCATGATCCATCAACCAATGTGTTCCTGAGCAAGACACTTAACCCCTAGTTGCTCCAGAGGCGTGCGACCTCTGATATACATAGCAATTGTAAGTCGCTTTGGATAAAAGCGTCAGCTAAATGACATGTAATTACAGTTTATGTGACACTGTAGAAGATCAGACATTATTGTTTGGAGTTCCTGCTTCGTGTTCTTGATTGTAAAATTAGATCCTTAAAACCTAAAGCCTTTGATCCCTCATATGATACAGCCAACATCCAGATTTGTCATGACACCACATTGGCTCTCTGTTTGGTAGAGGTGGTGGCGATCCTAATGTAGCTGAAGATCTAGGTTATAACAATGTTCTGTTGAACTGTGATTAGTTTCATGAGATCAGCAGCTCAACAACTCATGCAACCTTTTAACTAACCCAAACTCTTCCATCTAGTTACTGCTGCTGTTCAGTGTCCACTGGCCACCAGAGGTCACTGTCTCTCAAATAATTGTCTTGTTCCACATATAATTCCTAACACTGGCCTCATAGGACATTTATAACTACTGTCACATTCAAATGTTCTGAATTTAAAATTGTTTTTTATTTTCTCCCCAAATAACAAATTGCACTTTTGTTGTCCCATTGACAGACAGTTTGTTAATTTTGTTTTTCATTTGTGTTACATTACATGTCATTTAGCTGACACTTGTATCCAAAGCAACTTTCAATTAAGTGCTTTCAACCTTGAAAGTGCTAACTCCAGACAACAAGTAGTAAGTACAAGTACATTAGCTTTAAATAAGCAAAATGACAAAGAGCCATATGAAAGTGCAGTTTTTTATTATTTCTTTCATTTTTTTATCTGAGGTGCAGTCGGAAGAGATGTGTTTTTAGCCTTTGGCGGAAGATGCGTAGGCTTTCGGCCATCCTGATGTCAATGGGAGTTCATTCCACTATTCAGGAGCCAGGACAGCAAACAGTCGGGATTTCGTTGAGTGATTAGTTGTCCCTCGTTGGAGGGGGCAGCAAGCAGGTTGGCAGATGCAGAGCGGAGTGGGCGGGTTGGGGTACTGGGTTTGACCATGTCCTGGATGTAAGCTGGGGCCCTTTCGTGGCCCTTTATGCAAGTACTATGGGGCTTACCCACTGCTACTAGTAGCTCTGCTTGGCTCGGCCTCGGTGCCCCGTCCTCCTTTTTCCATTGCAGATTTAGTACCGCCTCATGCGTGAGGCGAGCGTTGCTCGTCGTCATAGCAGCGCCGCAGGAAACTGCCGTGACTTAACGTGACACACACAGAGAACGTGGATGGTGTGTTGTTTTTGATTCTCGGCATGTGGTTGTTGCCACAGCCAGAAAACTAATATTGTTTCAAAAGAAGCTGGAGGCTGCAGAAAAAAACACCGCTGGCTAAACTATTTAAAAATGGCAGGTTTGTTCAGGACACCCCCGTCTGTCACTAGCAATGATGACGCAGTGATTAGTGACGATGCTCTCCGACCAATCAGTAGTCTGCAGGTTTTCACAACACCTTTTGGTATCGTCTCAGCTCGCTTGGAACCTCGACGGAGGTGATGCTAAAGAAAGTACCTGTTGGCAGGTACCAGGTACTTTCTTCATAATGGAAAAACAAAAAAGGCGAGTAGACTTGTAGAAAAGGGTTCGTCCAATTTTACCCCGGCTCAAAAGGCCAGAGTCTGTTTGACCCCTTCGGTCACTTCTCAAGCTTTACTCTTTTGTGTTCGTTGAATGGCAGACCAGGAAATGAATACTCAGGATTCCTTCAGTTAAACTATAATATATTTTTTAATAAAATTATATTACAAGCAGACAATCATATGCATATGGTTCAGTAGCACCTTCAAGACTTTTCTCACCCTATCACCAACAAAGTCTCTCCAGGTCTGACCCCGGACCTTTCATTTCCCTATTCTTTTATTTGTCTTTGGGTTCCTCTTTCCGTCCTTGCGTCTGGGTCGCCAATCAATCCCCCTCAGACTTTCTGTCTCTGAGAAGATAGCGAAGTTGCACGCTAGCCTTGGGATCGCTCTTATTCTCTTCTTCTACAGTGCAGACGCTTTGCTGCTTGCTCCTGCCTCTGCTTGCATATTTCTGCTGATAATCTTGCTTTTCCTCTGAGAGAAACTATGAGCAGCGGCTCTTGGATACTTATAAATCACTGGACTATACACTTTTTGTAGACATAGTAGGCTATTGCCATATTTAATCATTTTTCTTCGTGAGCGTGGCCTACCAATAGCTCAAGCCTGTACTACAGTGACTGGAAACGTGGTACTTAGCTAAAGCTAATTAGCAGCAAGATGCCTCCATTCTCCGTGGATGACTACTGCAAACTCCTTCAGAAGATTGCTGTTCTGGAAACCAAAATTCAACGGTTAGAAGTAAACGTGGAGGTGAACACATCATGTCATCATGGGAATGACACCACTTTACCATGGACCCAAAACAATGGACAAAAGCATGCTAACACACAGCTAATTAGCACCAACAAGACTACAAAGAAACAGGAGGACTGTGAAACGGGTAATAAATCAACAAGTGGTAGTCCTCCCTGGAACTCTTTCTGTGCAAAGCCTAAGAGTAAATCTTCCTGAGAAATGGGAGGACGACTAACAGGCAGGGCACAGCGCCCTGAGATTTGTGATATGACCGGCTGGCCTGCATTAACTTCCAGGCAGAGCGCCTCTTCAACCCCTGTACTTAGTAGGACACAGCCGTGGACAGCTGCAAAAGGGAGAATTAGCAACAAAATGCCTCCCCAACAACCGAATCTGCAAGTTGATAACAGATTTGCACCACTGCAGGAGGACCCTGGACCTTCATCTGACCTGGATTGTGTCTCATCGTCACACAACAGGGTAAGGACTGAGAGCGATTCAAAAAATAAAAAGCTACAGGGAAAGCTAACGACTGGGCCTCAAACTCTGATTGTGGGTGACTCTGCTGTAAAAGATGTAAAAAGCAGGGAAAACACCAAAATACTCTGTTTTCCCAAAGAAATGGTGTCTGACTTGGCCAACAGAATCCCAGATATCGTGGCAGCACACCCAACTGTGAATAACATTATACTGCATATAGGGTCACATGATGTTGTAAAGCAACATTCTGAAGTGCTGAGAAAGGACTTCATGGATCTACTGAAAACAGTCAGCTCCCTAAACGTGAAGGTGTATCAGTGGACCTCTACCGCCAGTCAGAACAACAAACCCTCCAGTACCAGTAGCATCTGAACTTTTATCTACCAAGGCCTGCAATGATTTTGCCTACTTTTTCGAAGACAAAATTCAGAAAATCAGACTAACTGTCAGTGCCTCCAGATCAAGTACGGGATATGTTTTCTCACACTGTCCAGGCAAAACAAATTCCAATATCACACAATTTCATATGATCAACCATAAAAACCTGGAGGACATTATACAACATCTGAAACTACGGCACTACTGAGCAACTATAGGCCGATATCTGAGCAACTATAGGCCGATATCTAACCTTCCATTCTTAAGTAAAATCATTGAAAAAGCGGTTTTTCAACAACTCAACCTTTTCTTGTCACTAAACAATGGTTTTGATGCCTTCCAGTCGGGTTTTCGACCACACCACAGCACGGAGACAGCTCTTGTTAAAGTATTTAATGACATCCACTTAAACACAGACAGTGGCAAAACTGCAATCTTAGTATTACTTGATCTCAGTGCTGCATTTGACACGGTCGACCATGACATATTACTAGACCGATTGGAAAACTGGGTTGGCCTTTCTGGCTCAGTCCTAAACTGGTTTGAATCCTATTTAAAGAATAGGGACTACTTTGTATCTATAGGTAATTATACATCTGAGCATACAAATATGACGTGCGGAGTTCCCCAAGGCTCCGTTCTGGGGCCTCTTCTGTTTAACATCTACATGCTTTCACTGGCTCAGATTATTGAAAACAACAAAATAAGTTACCACAGTTATGCGGACACACAAATTTACATAACCTTATCGCCAGGAGACTATAGTCCAATACAAACTCTGACTAAGTGCATTGAACATATTAACGACTGGATGTGCCAGAACTTTCTTAAATTAAATGAAGAAAAAACTGAGGTGGTTGTTTTTGGAGCAAAAGAGGAACGATTAAAAGTCATCGCTCAGCTTCAAACGACAATGTTAAAAACAACAGACAAAGCCAGAAATCTTGGTGTAATTATGGACTCAGACCTGAATTTCAACAGCCACATTAAGACAATTACAAAGTCAGCCTATTACCACCTTAAGAATATATCAAGGGTTAAGGGACTTATGTCTCAGCAGGACTTGGAAAAACTTGTCCATGCTTTTATCTTCAGTAGACTTGACTACTGTAACGGTGTCTTTACAGGTCCTTCCTGTGCCTCAGAGAGTTGATTTCAAAATACTTGCTAGTTTATAAATCATTAAACGGTTTAGGTCCAAAATACATTTCTGACCTGCTAGTAAACTACAAACCACCCGGCCTAAATATTGTCTGTTACTTTAAGATATTTTATTAGGTGCATTCTGTTCCAAATGTTTAGCAAGTGTTTATCAGGAGCGCTTTTGTTCCTGTAAATCTGAACACGTCTTATCTTACACATACTAGACAGGAGAAGAGAAATCGAGGCCTTCCCAGGCTATATGACATTTTATCTTACAGAGTCAAGGCGAGTTGAGCAGGTACCATGTAATGGAAAAACGGCACTAGTGTCTTGAAGCAAGCTAAGACTTATCAAGTTGACACAAAGTTAAAGAAGGTAAAGTGAAATTAAAATTCAGTTTGTGTGTGATGTTAACTAGGACAAATATATTTATTGTATTCTCCACATAACATACAACAACATTTCATTTCACAATGACCAAAATGTACATCCTGACAAACACATGAAGGCACTTTGAATATAATGGAAGTAAGATAACTAAACCAATCAGACAGGACTAGACCCCCTCTGTGATGTGGCCAGACACACACATCCCCCCCTCCCACCCATAAACATGTATACAGTCATTCAGCAAGCAATAAATCAAAGCATGTATTACATATCGTTTTCATTTTTTTCAGCCAAAGCAGTGAACCTGGTTGGACATTTGTTTCTATATGTTAACAGGTCACTTTACTGCAGCACAAATAACCAGGCTTCAGATTATCCCACACTGAGCTGGAAAATCCTAAAATGCTGTTTTTACTTGGAAATGATGTGTTCACAAGAGCATGTTCAGGTTGCTTTTGTGAAGATTTAAATTCTGTCAGCAATATATTTATCATCCTTAGTTTTCTGTCTGGTGGGTTTGGTTGCAGAGTTATGGACGGACTTTCATTTCACAGATCCAGCTGAATGAAGTGGAACAGCTTTCATCATTCCAGCTGTTTTCTGAATTAAACTTCTTTATTTCCCCACAGTTCTCCCCTTTCCCACCGTTAGGCTCCCCGGAATCCCAGTAGCTGAAAAAAAGAGCTTTTATCAGAGAACACGACCCAAGAAGTACAAGATAGTGATTTAGTCTGAATGGACTAAATGAAAAAATGTGTGAACCTTTTGGTCAGTGGAGTCCCATCCACCCATTTCCATGTCCCCTCAGTCTCTGAGTCAGTCAGGCCAATCCACAGTCTCTTCTTAAATTTTATTGCGAAATCCTTGTTTAAAAAAGAGTCACAATCTTTAAACAATATAACAGAATATTTACAACATTCACACCTATTGACCTTTACATTCATTCAACTTGTATTCTTTATTCTAAACTACGTCTGACACACACACACACACACACACACACACACACACACACACACACACACACACACACACACACACACACACACACACACACACACACACACACACACACACACATACCTGTTCCTCTTTGCTGTTGATAATCACCAGGTCTGCCCCCTTTTGAAGACAGTAATCTCTACTCTCTTGCCAGGTTTTCTCGACAGAAGAAATGTAGTAGAAACTACCGTTGAAATACTCCCATCCTCCGTGAGCTTAGTGAAAACAGAAAGAACCCAAATGAAAAACAAAATTAACAAATCTTTTTCATTGGACTTTCATTGGGACAACAAAAGGACAATATATTATTTGGGGGGGGGGAAATAAAAATCATTGTAAAGTCAACAAATGTAAATGTGACAGTAGTTATAAATGTTGCATCAGACCAGTTTTATGAATTAATGTGAGCTAAACTGGTTAAATCCACAAAGCCAATATATAAATTATTAAGTCTATTGCACCATTCATTCTGTAGCTCGTAGTCTTCTTACTTTTGGACTTATGCCATAACTTACTAATGGAAGAATGAAACAGGAAGGAAAATTGTTGACCTATTTGAAATGCAGCACATTGTTTGTGACGGACTACATCTGTTTACATTTACTGCATGATGATACTGAGAAGAACACTCTGTAATGTGCTGTTGAGTTATAATTTGGAACAGACAAGGGCATGATGATGATTTTGTTCCTCATTCACTTGAAACGAGAAAGCGTCAGCGTCAGTTCTGGCAGGCCAGGTAGTCAAGACGCTGCTAACGCTATTGGCCATCAACACGGTCTCATCAGCTGATCTGCTCCAGCTGAGCTGCATCAGCTGATCTGGATTAGCCCATCAGCTGGTCAACACTCCTCGCTGCTCAATGGCTACATGCAAACAGGGCGCCCTATTTAAAGCAGATTCAGTTTGCTCCTACCCGCTTGCTGCTCGCTTCTCTGCCGATTGTTTCTGTACGCTCGTTAGGCCCCTCTTGTCTGGTCCTACTCACCCTGCTGTTGGCCATGACTTCCGCCGCTGTTGAGGAGGATTCCTGGCAACTTGACTCCTCCAATGACACCCAGCCGGTCCAGCCGGACCTGGGGCAGGATGTCTGCCCGGTTGACAACGCCGCCGTCCGTCGAAGCTCTTGGCGGTTGGCGAATAAATCCACGTCTCCTCCCTGCATTGGCGATTGGCCCGTGGCCAAGATACTAGAGACCTTGTTTACAAATGATATTCAGCCTCCGAGTGGCGCTTCTCACGAGGATTTATTTGTCCTCCTCTGTGACTCTCTGAGCGTTCCAGCGGTCGACGTCCTGCCAGTGCCTCCTCCCCAGTCTTCCGGGAAAAAGCACGCTCAGAAGCGTAAAAACCCCGAGCCGGCCGCCAGGCCTGTTGCGCAAAAAAGGGGCGGCGGCCTAGTTCGTCAGGGCCTTGGCGCTTCTCCAGCGGGTGACCTGGTGCTTATGGCGCTGTCTGACGTCCAATCTTCCCTCCACGATATGGCTGCCAGATTATCTGCGCTGGAAGGCTCCTCCACTGTCAGACCTTCCTCAACCCCGGTCTCCGCTCCTTCGGCGTCCACCTCTGCTTCGGCTGCCTCCGTCTCCGACCTACCTCACCTGCGCCGGTCTCTGCATGATGACGTCACCCCGGAGTTCGTTCCTCGACGGACCTTGGCTACCGCTGTACCTCTGTCCTCGGGCTCGCCTTTTTTCCCGCCGGCTGCTGCAATCTCTCATCAGCTGAGGGGGCAGATTTTGGCAGGTAATGACGTTAATCTCGTTAAACTTCTGCTGGGTTCTGAGCTGTGTGAGCGGCGTGTTGTGGACTGTGGCAATGTATCTGTCGAGTTATAGGATGGGGACCCGAGACTGTCTAAAACTCGGACTTTTCCTGAGTTCTGCGTTGCATTTGGTGTGTTTAGAGATGTAATTTGTGAAGTTCAACCGGTGCGCAGGGCCGAACTCGATACTTATTTGGCCATTATTTCCGACCTGGCTCTCTCTTATGGTGGGGTCTTGTTTTATGAATATCACAAGTCTTTTTCTGCAAAGGCAGCCATGTTCATACAGCACTTCAACCAAAGACTGGACTGGTCCGTGGTCGACCTCGCACTCATAAGTCGACACTTCACGGGGCACCAAATCCTGTCCTGCTCCATCTGTGGCTCTCTATCACACTCTACTACCCTTTGCTCTAAATCTAGGCCTGCCCCTTATATGTCCCATCCTGGCCTGAGCCGTAATTCTGGCTCCCAGGTGAATCATTTTGCTACTCCTCTCTGCTATAATTTTAATGAAAATGTTTGTAGGATGCGTAATTGTAATTATCTCCATGTCTGTAGCTACTGTGGGGATGCCCATCCCAAGTCTGTATGCCCGAGGAGAACCCGCTTCCTGAAAGCGGAGCGAAAGAAATAAAGCCATCAACGTCCCCGAGTTGGGACTGGCATTGAGGAAGCATCCGAACCGCTGCTTCGTGGATTATTGACTGGTCTTGTTCATGGTTTCTTTGCTGGTCTGCTGCATTTGCCTGCTGTGTCTTTCTGCTGTAAAAACCTGTTGTCCGCGTCCCGGGAGCCAGAAATTGTGGATGCCTTGCTGGAGAAGGAAGTTCAAAAGGGTTTTATGACAGGTCTCCTTTTCCTGTTTTTCGGTTAAGTCCTATAGGGATCGCCACTCGAAAGTATTCGGGTAAGAAACGTTTAATCATCGACCTTTCTGTTCCCCACAATGGCTTGGCTGACAGCATCGATAGCCTTATTTCTTTAGCCCCTTTTTCCCTGTTTTATAGCACTGTCGATGACGCTATCAATTTCATTAAAAAGGCCGGACGTGGAGCTTGGCTTGCAAAAGCGGATATTTCCGATGCTTTTAAAGTCATGCCCTTACATCCTTCCCAGTGGCATTTGTTTGGCGTTCGATGGTGGGAAAAACTGTATTTCTCGGTTAGACTCGCTTTTGGCTGTCGCAGTAGTCCAAAAATATTTGATACCTTGTCGGAGGCCTTGTGCTGGATTCTCCTTAATAACGACAGATTACCTTTCGTCTTGCATCTTTTAGATGATTTTCTCCTGGTGGACTTTCCATCCGCGAAATCGGATTCTTCTATCTCGGCTCTTAAGCGCACCTTTTTTGATTTAGGCGTTCCGCTCTCGGAGTAAAAGACCGTGGGTCCCGTTAAGGTTATCGAATTTTTGGCCATTACTCTCGATTCCGTCCGTATGCAGGCTTCGCTGCCCCTTGAGAAATTCTCCCGCATTCGGCAAATTATGACCGTCGCTCAATTCTAAATCCTTTTTCAAACAAGACTTGCTCTCTCTTTTAGGCCACCTTAATTTCGCGGTGAGGGTAATTCCTCAAGGCAGGTCGTTTATTTCCAGGCTTCTTGATCTCTCCAAATCTGCAAAGGCTCTCTCTGACCTTGTTACTTTGGATGCTGGCTGTAGATCCGAGCTGCGGTTTTGGTCTCTGCTCCTGGATTTCAAAAACGAATGGTTTGCGTGTGCCTGGCCGGTTAAATTGCTCTCCTTACCTGCCGGTGATTCCTCAACAGCCCTACTAGAGCTGTATCCTATTGTAGTGGCATGCATTCTCTGGGGTAAACATTGGGCTAGGAAGAAAACTCTGTTTTTCTGCGACAACGAAGCTACTTTAATATAATTAATACGCGGCGCTCATCTGTCCCTTTCATAAATGGGTTCCTGAGACGTCTCACATGGCTGTCAATTTTGGGGAATTATCATTTTCATGCTGAGCATATTCCTGGTTTGAATAATCAAGTGGCCGATTCTTTGTCTCGATTTTAATTTTCAGAAATTCTATCTCCTGTGTCCAGCTGCAGCCCAATCGAGCCTGGAATGCCCCCCTTTCAGCCAGACCATTCTAGATTGAATAACCCTCTCCAATCTTATGTGCGCTCTGCTGCGCAGTACATGCGGGGGGTCTGGCTAGCTCTACATTAAAATCGTATGACTCGGCCTGGTCTTATTTCATCACCTTTTGTGCTTCTTTATCTGTAGCTGCACTCCCTGTCAATGTATCATTTATTAGTGCTTTTATAGTTCACTGCTTTGAGGATCGAAACCTGCAGCCTTCTTCCATCAAAAGTACGGTCGCTGGCATTCAATTCCATCTGCGCTGCTTGGATCCCTCTGCCTCCAGTATTTTGGAAAACCCATCCATTCGCCTTTTTGCTGAACGGCCTCAAAAGACAGTCACCACGAGGCAATGATAAACGTCTCCCTTTTACTTTACCTCTGGTTAAACAACTCATAACTCAATTACGGAATGGGTGTTTTAGGCCTTACGCCGATCAGTTGTTAGACGGTCATTCTCACAGCTTTTTTTGATTTTCTAAGGGGTGGTGAAATTTCTTCACGCACATGTTCCTTTGATCCAAATCACAATCTGACAATTTCTGATGTTTCCCTTAATGATCACCATTTCACATTGTTTCTGAAACACTCTAAAACTGCTAGAAATGGTGAAGGTCTTGTCGTATACATTTCTGAGTCTAACACTGTCTTTTGTCCTCTGATTTCCATGTTGGCCTACTTGAGGTGCCGTCCTGGTGCTGGTCCACAAGAGCCGCTGTTTGTCACGAAGGAGGGGAAACCAATGTCGCGAGCCTGGTTTGCTTCTCACCTGCGCCTCCTCTGCCAGTTCTGTGGACTGCCTCCAGACCGTTATACAGCTCATTCTCTACGTATTGGTGCAGCAACTACAGCGGCGGCATCCGCTCCAGTTTTAACCCTTAAAGCCATGGAGCGCTGGTCTTCTGCTGCTTACGAACGTTACCTTCATCCTGATGTTCGAGCTATTCTTGATGCTCAGAAGGCTATGAGCTTAGGTCCCTGATTGGTTTGTCTTAATTAACCATTGTTCCTCATCTACTGATCTCCTAATTTGTGTGGGCATCCCCTAATGCTGCTGCTGTCCCCTGACTTTCTGCTAATTCATGGTGCTCATGAATGGTCAGGGGGTGTTCCTTTATGCTGCTGCTGTCCCCTGACTTCTGCTAATTCATGGTGCTCATGAATGGTCAGGGGGCTCATCTGATCAACCGTATTTCCAAATTAATTCGTAAACTTATTTATAAAGATTTCAATCATTTAATTCCATCCATTCCCAAGAGGATTGCCAAGTGTGGTTTGTTTGGGGGGAATGTTTTAATAATTTTTAATTGTCATGTGTGTTCTTGACTTTATGGACCTGACAGAACTCTATTTATATGTTGTATATCCGTCTTCTTCCTTGTAAAACATCAAAGTTCCACAGAAGTGATCAAACTTCTGTGGCTGTCATGCCAGTGTTTTTCAGACCCATCAGAAATCTTGCAGGGGCGGGGGGTTTGAACATTTATGCGGTAGGGAGCGGGCGGTCCAGAAAAACCAGCGGGTCCCAGCATTTAGGAGCTCTTCTCCTGGTCAGTGCTTTAACCCACTGCTCATAGGTTGGCCTAGCTAGGTTTCATAAGAAAATCAGAAAAGCACACAGAGCATCCAGTTGGACACCGTCCAAAACTCTTCATTAACACTCCTATTTCTGTCTCTCTCATTTATTCACCGACTTGGAAAGAAACTTTGGGACAATCATATATACCGGGAACTTTACATGTAAAATAATCACTTGCATTTGCCCATTATTGGAAGTGTACGCTTCTGGATCCAAACTCTGATTATTGAATTATTCATCACACTTACCTGAGTTATTCAGCTTCCTCTTCAGGTCATCTCTCTCCTCAGTCAGGTTTTTGAAACCAGCCTCAACATCTGAAACAGAATTCTCTCTGAATGTTAGCGTAGCACAAGTTCTCTTTAGATAACAGAGTATCAGAAACTGCTGAATGTGACTGCTGTAAAGAAACTACAAGTGTGGATTATGATGTAGCACTTTGTTACTATTTATTAAGGAATCTAGACTTATGAAAAGAGTTTATTATTTAATCTGCGTTGTACTTTATAGTCTAAAATGATCTGTTGTTTCCTCTTCTTCATCTAAAACTAGGGCTGGGGGATATGGAGAAAATCAAATATCACAATATTTTTGACCAAATACCTCGATATTGATATTGCAGTAATATTTTGGTACTTTCACAAAATATTTACACAATGAGACTTTTGATAAATAATCATCAGTAAGATGGATTTAAAGAGTAAGTGGGTAAAGGCAAATAACAGAACAGCTGGAACAGTCTGGTGAGTTCAGAAAAGGACATCACTTTACTGAAATGCAGCCTTTAAAACCAGGAAAAGACAACACTTATACCATTTTACCATAACCAAAATCTAAGACGATATCTAGTCTCATATAACACTATCAATAAAATATTGATATATTGTCCAGCCCTATCTAATACCTTATCATTAGCTCTCTTACAACTGCATCAGTGATCACTAGTGATCCTGAGATGATGTATATTTGGATCTTATCCTCTCCATGGATGTAGAAACACAGAATCAGAATCTGCTGTCACTGAATGTTACTACTTAGTAAAGAAACTACAAGTGTGGATTACAATGTGGCACTTTGTTAACATTCATTCAGTGATCTTCACTTATAAAAAAGATTTTATAATTTAATCTGCATAGTAACCAGTTGTACTTCATAGTCTAAAATGATCTGATCAATTCAAACCACCAACAGTGCATTATCATATCAATCCTAGTCTCACATTGCCAGACCTATCTCTACAGCGCTGTGGAGGAAGGTCTGCCCCCCCACACATACACTACACATAGGAAAAAACGCGGTCAGGGGTTGTTTGCATTTCTTTAAACCAATCACAATCGTCTTGGGCGGCGCTAAACTCTGGAGGCAGTGAACGTGGCTCTGCAAAATCATCTCAGGAAGGAACTTGTTTTGGTGAAACATTTGCACCCCACAAAAGAAAACGCCTCATACAGTATTATATTAAGGTAACTGTTGACATCAAGCAGTGGCAAATCTCCGCCAATCGGCCCTAAAACATCCCAGTTAGAGAGTAAATGCCCAGTCCATGATTACAGAGACAGTTCACTTTAACACATCATTTACATGGTTTATTCACCTATTATTGATAAGTAATTACTTTAATACTTGTAAACAGTTACCTTTTACAGATTCTAATAAGCCCCTATGTCATCTAGCATCATGGGACATAATTTGTGCTGGACTCAAAGTTTACTGACTGACAAATGTGACTGGTTAATTTATTAATGTCTCTTTATTCATTTTCTGGCCACTTGGGGGCAGAAGACTTCTGGAACATGATAACACACACAACCATGACTTTGTGAAGTTGTTATTGGCTGATGTGTTAGCAAAACAATTTCCTTCATAGATATGCAACAGACACAGAGCAGCATTAACATTGATTTAGAGTAATGTATCTGTCCACATGATGAATTAAAGTCCCTCTTCTTTTAGCTTTGTTCTGCTCCTGTTTGTCACTTCACTGTTCTGACTGAGAAATCATCTCATCACTCCTCACTGACAGGATTTAACATCATATTTAACAGATTAGTCCTCAGCCTGTCCCTCTCCTCCAGGTGCTTGATCATGTTGGTTAGCTGGACTTGGTGAGTAAAATGAGTTGTGTTGCAGTCCGAGTGGGTAGAGTATACTGATATAGGATATAGTACATAAATTTAAAAAATATACATTTTAAATTAATTTAAAACCAAAATGTTGTTCAGGTTTACTTTGACAGCAAAACAGTTGCGTAAATGTTTTGACAGCAACATTTGAAGTTACAGCACTGAGCGTTTTGAACGTGCAATATGGTGGTGCTGTTTTTACGGAAGCGCATTGCATTCACCATAGAAAAAAAATGTAGACACCTTATCTCGTAATTACGAGATCCTGATCCTGAATGGGGTGGTGATGGCGCAGTGGATAGGACACATGCCTTTGGTGTGGGAGACCCGGGTTCGATTCCCACTGCAATACACAAACCAATGTGTCCCTGAGCAAGGCACTTAACCCTAGTTGCTCCAGAGGCGTGCAACCTCTGACATATATAGCAATTGTAAGTCGCTTTGGATAAAAGCGTCAGCTAAATGACATGTAATGTAATAATCTTAAACAACTGGAAGCAGCATATCTAGTTGGGGACATTCTAAAAGCTTAACGTGGTTTAATGTACCTAAACAATGATCAATTATTACCACATTTTTCTCTCATATTGCTCATCATAACGACTGAAAACTGTCAAAAAATCAAACCCAAAGTCCAATTATTACGGACGTTATCTGACATTAAGCGTTGCTGCTCCATTAAGGGTATTGTAAGGATAATAATAGGGTAATATAAGACCCTTAATGGAGCAGAAACGCTTAGTGTCTGATAACGTCCATAATATTTGGACTTTGGGTACGATTTTTTTAAGTGGTTATGATGAGCATTATGAGAGAGAATTTTGGTGATGATTGATCGTTGTTTAGGTAGATTAAACCACGTTAAGCTCTTTCACATTAGACTTATAAAGCCCATGAGAACCATTGAGAGTCAACACCCAGCTGCTCTGCTGCCCTGTTGTGAAGCAGATCCATAAAAGGACTTTGGGTTAGATTATTTGACAGTTTTCCGTGGTTGTGATGAGCAATGTGAGAGAGAAATGTGGTAATCATTGATCATTGTTTAGGTACATTAAACCACGTTAAGGTTTTAGAATGTCCCCAACTAGATATGCTGCTTCTTTAAAATTATCTCGTAATTACGAGATCCTTATCTCATAATTACGAGATCAGGATGTTGTAATTACGAGATCTTTTCTCAAAATTACGAGATCTTTTCTCGAGATCAGGATCTCGTAATTGCGAGATAAGGTGTCTAAAAAACACAATTTCTATGGTGAATGCAATACGCTTCCGTATGTTTTAGCACATTTTAACTTACACAATACGAAGAAACCATACTCACATGTCAGGCGTAGAGAAACATTGAGAATGGCTTGTATGATGCACAGCAGCCCAAAGCTGAGGAGAACCACCTGGCAGAGTCTTCTCTCTGAAAACCAACACAGACTCACCAACAACAATGTATAACCACTCTGGCAGCCATGTGAGGCTGCCATGTGCTGTTGACACATTCAAATAATGAGAAATTAATTCAACTTTCAGTAAGATTATCAAGTAAATTAACCAACCTCCATAAGCGTGCTAATGGTTGGCTCAATGGAGAGTTACATATTTCATAATTACAATTTGGGTCTTTTCTTTTTTTTTAAGCTTTGGCCGTCTTCTCTGTCAGTTACTCTCAAATTAATTGTTGACATCACTACAATGACGTCCAATAGGGCAAGAAACATGATTGTTGTTATGTAACAATGTATGTGCATCACATCATATCACATCACAGGACTTTACTATTAGAGCTCACTAGAGCTGCAATGGTGAATCACTAAGTTATCAACTATTAAATTATTCGCCAACTATTTTGAAAATTGATTAATCAGTTTGAGTAACTTTTTAATGAAAAAACAGTAAAACTTCTCTGATTCCAGCTTGTTAAATGTGAATGTTTTCTATTTTCTTCTCTGTTCTGCGACAGTAAACTGAATATCTTTGAGTTGTGGACAAAACAAGATATTTTAAGACGTCATCTTGGACTTTGGGAAACACTGATCCACATTTTCACCATTTTCGGACATTGTTGAGACCAAACAAAGAATTGATTAATCGATGAAATAATCCACAGATTAATCAACAATAAAAATAATTGTAAATTAGTCCTAGAGTTCACGTCCTGAGCCTCGTGTGTGTTCATGTAAATGATGCAATGAAAACACTTTGGTTAAGACTCGGCAAACATCGTGGTTTTGATGAAATATTTAACAGTAAACACTTTTTCAGTATTGAAGGACAGGATTGTTGGGCCATGCCACTAGTGCAGCTTAAAACTCTTGATAGAGTACAATAAGTAGAACTGTGATGTTTAACAGTAGGCTACACATAAACCATCAACTGATACAGTGTGTTATTACCTCTTTGATTTGCATCCCCACGGCCTTTCTGCTTTGGTCTCGGTGGCTCATTAACATAATCAGATACTTCTATTTGATCCATCCTCTGCGTCTGCTTGATATTTAGTGAGAAGTCTGGTTCAGTGTTGTCTAAGCAGTGAACTGTGTTTCCTCTTTTATTAAGTGTGATAGAAGTATGTTGCATTTCTGTTTCTAAAAGTCAGATCTTTATCTGTAGGAAGTGGCATAAGCATAGGTTTCTTGATTACGTGCTGTTTGTACGTCTGCTCCTAGCTGAAGAAGTAGCTTTGACTTTAACCTACCATATTTAGTCACTACACCATATGTACAACTGTTAAACTGTTGTTGGCATTATACTGTATGTTCCTGTACAGAGTGAATCTTTGTCGAGCTAGATAGATAGATAGATACAAGTTTGTTGTGTTGGGTGTGTGATGTTCTCGTGGATTCAAATGCAGTAAATTCATTATGATTTCACGTCCTTCCACACTGTGTTAGCCTCACGCCTAACTCTGAACACTAGATTTGAAAATGTCCTCTTCCTATTTTTGCTCATCTTAGTCATGAATAATAATAATGACCCCAGCAGGAGACAGATGAAAGAAGGAAAAGCACTAGTTCAAAAGACCAGACGAAAACAGTTTTGGCAACATTTTCATAACTGATAACCATCATTTAAAATAACCATTTAAAAGCCATTTCACTTTGTTGTGGCACACCTCTACTTTTCATCAGAAAACCGGTCCCAGCTTTGACAGTGTGACAGGTTAAAGGACATACTCATAGCCTTTTATACACTAAAAGATATTAGTAATTTCATAGTATGTGAGGATCTTAAAACATATCAGGTTAAAAAGATTCTTGCACTCAGTACTAGTTCATAGAGATTGATAAAATTCATATAATTGTGTTAAAAAGTTAAAATCTGTCACGCATACAAAAGGACAAAAATTGTAAGAGGAATCTATAAACGTATATTGATTACTTTATTTCGTGGTGCCTACTTTAAGGGTAGAAGTGTTAATCTGTGATCTACTAAGTGATCTTAATCTATGAGCCTGAGATTGATTGCTTTGGTCTCCAACCAAGTTTCCGGCAAGGGGGCAAGCTTCTCTCCACAGAGTGAAGCCTCCTATGGCGCCATTTTAATGCTACCAGACTCTCACCCCCCATTAGCATCCCATTGACTGCCATTCATTTTGGCGTCACTTTCACAGCGAATAACTTTACATCTGAAGTGTCTAAAGACTTTATTTGTCCATTGTTTATTTCTAAAGAAACACGACAATGTATAAAAGGCTCCATTACCTTGTACCTCACGTTATGGCTTTTTATAAAAATAGGCTAACGGTTGTGTCATAACCAAGCGACTTACTGTCTCATAGTAGAGGAATTACCGTAAGGTACAGGAGAAGCTCGCAGGCAGTTTCGACTTACATTAGCTGTTTAGTTTAATTACTAATATTAACTAGCATTTTAGTTAGCAATAATTAGCCTGTGCCTATGTTATCTCCTTACATATACCTACGCTCTCCATCTCTGCAAGATTGGGAATGATTGAGATTTCTCTTGCCACAGCTACCAGAAGACTTACAACTTTCAGACACGTTGCTCACGTCACATCTACGTCATCAAGCTCAGTTTGCAGCTGCGTAGGGTGACCATATTTTGATTTCCAAAAAAGAGGACACCCGGCCGGCCTCAAGACACAAATTCAGACAGGCTTCTCAGAGGTTAATGAACATACTTTATTATGCCTCAATGGTACAAAAATAACTTCTGTATTAAAATAAAATAAAATCTGTTATAAACTGTAACAAAATAATAGCTCTCTTTTCAAATAAATAAATAATATGAAATAATGTTCTAAATATGACCTCTTCTGTGTCAGAAAATCCAGCTTCAAATAAATATCTCTTAAAGTAGAACTCCGGCCAATTTTTACGTTAATCTTGCTAAATATAACTATGCGAGACCTGTCTATAGCAAAAACAGTTAGCGCAACATCAGCTACCTAGACAGAGCTGCTGCAGCTAATGCCCACCGCTCCCACTTAGCTAAACGGCAGTTATGGGGGCATAAATGAAATAGTGCCTTTGTGTATCTTAACAGACACAAAATGCAATTAAAATGTCTGTGTAACATGAACAGGGCCCTTACATGACAACAAGATGCCCCCCCCCCCCCCCCACACACACACACACACACACACACTGATTCTTATCAGATCTTCCAGTAGGCCAGGACTAAAAATCATATCTCTGTATTTATACAAAGAGGGCTAAATGTTCCATTTTAAGTCAAAGCCACTTTTCACAAGCTCTTTTATGAAATGCAAAGGAAGGGTTTACTTTAAACATATACGGTAAGTAGCCTAGGATATATTTAAAAAATATATATATATCTCTGAGAAAGCACCTTCACTTGTTATCAACAACAATAACAGACTGATCAACAGAGAGAGAGGGCATCCGGATAGCTCAGTTGGTATATATAGAGGTTTACTCCTCGACGCAGCGGGCCTGGTTCGACTCAGACCTGCGGCCCTTTGCTGCATGTCATTACCCCCTCTTTCTCCCCTTTCATGTACAGCTTTCCTATCAAAATAAAGGCCTCCCCCCCCCCCAACAAAAAAAAATAGAGAGAGAGAGAGAGATGGAGAGTGCAATGGACTGAAGCGTATACTACTCACAGAGTGACGGCTGACTCACTATAAACGGGTCCAGCAAACAAATACAGGTTTCCCTCTCATGCTTAACAATATAGAGCTGTGTTAATAACAATTAAAACTGTAGACAAATGTCGCAGTGTGGATCAACGGCGTGTCTCTCCATGTTGCAGGGGAGTCTGTGTGTGACAGTGAGTGAATGGGGGCGGGGCTGCGCGGAGAGTAGGAGAGATCCAAACACGTGCACGGCTTTTCAGAAGAAATGGGTCATGTAACGCAGCGAGAGAGGACATTAGGTGCACCGGTGCGACCTAGGAAAAATGTTAGTCGCACCCTTACAAAATTTGGACGCATTTGCGACCAAGTTGGTCGCACTCTCGAGCCCTGAATGGTATAATAGATTTAAGAATTTATATATTTGCTTTGTGAATGTAAACACTTTTGCTCACATATAATTCATAAAACTGGCCTCATGCGACATTTATAACTACTGTCACATTTACATTTGTTGACTTTACAATGATTTTTATTTTTCCCCAAAATAACAAATTGCCCTTTTTTTGTCAAAATAAAATGATTTGGTCCATTCAGACTAAATCACTATCTTGAAAGACCATTTCTTAATTGTGTTGTTCATTTGGGTTCTTTCTGTTTTCACTAAGCTCAAGGAGGATGGGAGTATTTCAGTGGTAGTTTCTACTACATTTCTTCTATCGAGAAAACCTGGCAAGAGAGTAGAGATGACTTCAAAAGGGGGCAGACCTGGTGATTATCAACAGCAAAGAAGAACAGGTACGTGTGTGTATGTGTGTGTGTGTGTGTGTGTCTGTGTGTGTCTCTGTGTGTGTGTGTGTGTGTGTGTGTGTGTGTGTGTGTGTGTGTGTGTGTGTGTGTGTGTGTGTGTGTGTGTGTGTGTCTGTGTGTGTGTGTGTCACTCAGACGTAGTTTAAAATAAAGGGTAGAAATGTTGAATGAATGCAAAGATCAATGCAGTAGCAGATAATTAGACATCTCACATTGGTTTCATGGGTGTGAATTATGTAAATATTCTGTTATATTGTTTAAAGTTTGTGACTCTCTTTTTTAAACAAGGATTTCACAATAAAATTTAAGAAGATCATGTGGATTGGCCTGACTGACTCAGAGACAGAGGGGACGTGGAAATGGGTGGATGGGACTCCACTGACCAAAAGGTTCACACATTTTTTCATTTGGTCCATTCAGACTAAATCACTATCTTGTACTTCTTGGGTTGTGTTCTCTGATAAAAGCTCTTTTTTTCAGTTATTTTGATCCAGAAAACTGTTAATCTGAATATAATATCTGAATAATAATCTGAAGCCTGGTTATTTGTGCTGCAGTAAAGTGACCTGTTAACATATAGAAACAAATGGCCAACCAGGTTCACTGCAACGTGTTATATGTGCTTTGATTCATTACTTGCTAAATTAATGTATAACTGTTTATTGGTGGGAGGGGGAAATGTGTGCGTCTGGCCACATCACAGGGGGGGGGGGGGTCTAGTCCTGTCTGATTGGTTTAGTTATGACCTGTTTTCTTTGTCATTATGTTGTGAAGGCAGCCTCTTTAACACATCTCAAGGTACGGTTAAAAGGATGGTTGTGGAGGAATGAAGGTGTGTCGTTAATTCAAGAGAATGTCTATACTAGGAAATGGGTAATTTTTTCTATTTTCACATATGATATATGTGAGCATATTTTGTTATTATTACATTTCAATAAGGAGAGACTTGTTTGCAGATATGCAAAGATTTATTGTACGAGAATAAAATGTACATTGTTTTGGCGATTGGACTCCATCGCAAAATGAATACATTTAAAGATGTATATAGGTGTAGGGAACCAAGATATAACCCCCCGATGGAATCCAGACACCGGTGGTGGCGGAGAAGGTTTTGAAGACCAGGCCGAAGGAGGAATAGTCCTATGACAGGAGGTGGAAGGGGAGGAGGAGGGTCGAACGCCTTGTCTGCAATGACAGCTGTTACACAGGGAGAGAACACTTTTAAGCTGAAGTTGTAACGCTGTGATTGGCCTGAGGAATCCATGCTAATTCTGATTGGCTTATCGAACAGGTGCTGCCTCCAACATTTATTCAATTAGGGAGGGAACTGATTGTTAAGTCTTCCTGGTAGAATTTTCGCTGAGCTTCATGTCTGATGATTTCTTTTGATCCATCAAGATGTTATTTTAGTATCTTGTCACATTTCATTATCTTGTCAACAAGTACATCAGCAGATACTTCCATTATATTCAAAGTACCTTCATGTGTTTGTCAGGATGTACATTTTGGTCATTGTGAAATGAAATGTTTTTCGATGTTATGTGGAGAATACAATAAATATATTTGTTCTAGTTAACGTCACAGACAGACTGAATTTTAATCTTTAAATGTTTAACTTGTATATTGTCTTTTCTCTCCTACTTACACAATGTTTCTGTGGCGGCGTGGAGGCTCTCAGTGTGAATCTTAGGTTGCTCGACAACGCCACCTTGGTATTATTTTATTATTTTACACTGATCAAAAACACAGGTTCGTTCCAATCGACAGGCAAAACATGTGGTTCCCAGTTTACAAAAATACTTTATTTAATAAAATATGTATAATCATAAAAATTAGCATTCATCCCAAATAATACGAAAAGGAAACTAATCAGGGGCTGAGGCCTACTGTTGGGAAGAGCAGGTGAAGGGGAAGGAGAATTAATAAAACCAAATTAAAGAAAAAGGGTTCACCCAGACACACAGTGATATCACCAAATCCAAGGAAGCACGGCACACAAGAAGGAAGGACACCACCACCCACGTCACCAGCACCACCACCAGCCTGCAGCCACTGACAAGGACAAACAAAGGAGGTTACAACAGAAATAATTAACCCCGAAATGTACAACAAAACATACAACATAAAACAGAAAATACTTCACAAAATCGGCTTAACAAAACAATTTACTTAATCAAAACAATAATGAAGTAAAGAAAACAAAACAAGTAATACAAACTAAGGGATTAACTCCTCACAATAAACAGGTTAAAAGTATGGTGTCAGCAGTCCACCATGCGAGCCAACTGTAGCCCAAAAGCTAGCAACAGCAGCGCCACCAAGCAGTAGAGACACGCTGTGTAGTTAGCAGCAGAGACACAACAGCAGACAAAGCAGCAGCGGCCCCAATCAGCTGGTGGTGGAGTCACGTGAATCACCACCTGTAGATTTCGGCCAGCTGATGAGCGTTCCCTGTCAATAAACATAAAATTAGCATGGCTAAGCTACATTAATCAAGGCTTTTGGGGACTATATTTAAGCTAGCATACCAGTTTTCAAAGTCAAACCTGCATAACACAGAGAGAGAGAGGACACTTACCACCGCTCAAGAGAACCAGGGAATAAACGGAGCCCGGGGCACTCAGTCGCTGCTCTGCAGTGAAAACACGTAAGCTTTCAGCTTCTTACTGCATTAACTAATGGTATAAAAGGCACCTTAGTTAACTGAGATTAACAGTTAGTTAAGGCATTAAGTAATGGTGAATAATGCATAAATTAATACCTTAGTTAACATAAACACAAATAAGCATAATAGACACCTTAATTAATGTTTATTAAGGCATTAAGTAATGCTAATTTATGCTAATTATTGTAAAGTGTTACCGGTCAATCTGAGTCAAGTTTTTCCAGCCAATAATCTGTAATACATTGTGTTTTGGTTAGACACCTACTTAGATTATTGTTATTCACATGCTCATTTATGTCTCGGCAATTGCAGCAAGATTTGGTTTGATATCATTTTGTTACACAAAAACAAAAACATGTCACATACACACAGTACACTGTTGTGAAATTGAATTACTGTATTTAACCATCCTTTCATCCCTAATGCTCCTTTAATATTACACTATAGGCTACACTACAACCCTTACTGCATTACTCTCTAATACCTTTAGTACTAATGACAATGTATTTAAATAGAGATTAGAATAGAGATTTATATTTGATCACCAATATACAGATTACATGACATTATACACTGAATATACAATAGAAAGTAAAGACAAATGTACACATTTAAATTACTGATAAAACATGAAATAAGTCATTAAAGTGAAACACAGCACACATGGCTTAGATGGTGATTTAGATACATAATCACAAAAATATGTGCAGATGTTGAGACGCAGAATGTCTTCTCAAAGACATCTTAAGACGACAAATCCAAATTTTTAATACTGCTGTCAAAGCTGGGACCGGTTTTCTGATGAAAAGTAGAGGTGTGCCACAACAAAGTGAAATGGCTTTTAAATGTTTTTTTTAAATGATGGTTATCAGTTATGAAAATGTTGCCAAAACTGTTTTCGTCTGGTCTTTTGAACTAATGCTTCTTGTCTCATCTGTCTCCTGCTGAGGTCATTATTATTATTCATAACTAAGACATGCAGGAATAGGAAGAAGACGTTTTCAAATCTAGTGTTTAGAGTTAGGCGTGAGGCTAACACAGTGTGGAAGGACGTGAAATCATAATGAATTTACTGCATTTGAATCCACGAGAACATCACAACACAACAAACTTGTATCTATCTATCTATCTAGCTCGACAAAGATTCACTCTGTACAGGAACATACAGTATAATGCCAACAACAGTTTAACAGTTGTACATACGGTGTAGTGACTAAATATGGTAGGTTAAAGTCAAAGCTACTTCTTCAGCTAGGAGCAGACGTACAAACAGCACGTAATCAAGAAACCAATGCTTATGCCACTTCCTACAGATAAAGATCTGACATTTAGAAACAGAAATGCAACATACATACTTCTATCATAAAAGAGGAAACACAGTTCACTGCTCAGACCACACTGAACCAGACTGTACATATTGTACTCTATCAAGAGTTTTAAGCTGCACTAGTGGCATGGCCCAACAATCCTGTCCTTCAATACTGAAAAAGTGTTTACTGTTAAATATTTCATCAAAACCACGATCTTTGCCGAGTCTTAACCAAAGTGTTTTCATTGCATCATTTACATGAACACACACGAGGCTCAGGACGTGAACTCTAGGACTAATTTACAATTATTTTCATTGTTGATTAATCTGTCGATTATTTCATCGATGAATCAATTCTTTGTTTGGTCTCTGCAATGTCCGAAAATGGTGAAAATGTGGATCAGTGTTTCCCAAAGTCCAAGATGACGTCTTCAAATATCTTGTTTTGTCCACAACTCAAAAATATTCAGTTTACTGTCGCAGAGGAGAGAAGAAACTAGAAAACATTCACATTTAACAAGCTGGAATCAGAGAAGTTTTACTGTTTTTTCATTAAAAAGTTACTCAAACTGATTAATCGGTTTTCAAAATAGTCAGCGATTTATTTAATAGTTGATAACTTAGTGATTCACCATTGCAGCTCTAGTGAGCTCTAGTATTAAAGTCCTGTGATGTACATTAATTGTTACATAACAACAATCATGTTTCTTGCCCTAATGGACGTCATTGTAGTCATGTCAACAATTAGAGAGTAACTGACAGAGAAGACAGCCAAAGCTTGAAAAATAAAAGACCTAAGATATAATTATAAAATATGTAACTCTCCATTCAGCCAACCATTAGCATGCTAATGTAGGTTGGTTAGTTTGGTTCATTTACTTGATAATCTTACTGAAAGTTGAATTAATTTCTCATTATTTGAATGTGTCAACAGCACATGGCAGCCTCACATGGCTGCCAGAGTGGTTATACATTGTTGTTGGTGAGTCTGTGTTGGTTTTCAGAGAGAAGACTCTGCCAGGTGGTTCTCCTCAGCTTTGGGCTGCTGTGCATCATACAAGCCATTCTCAATGTTTCTCTACGCCTGACATGTGAGTATGGTTTCTTCGTATTGTGTAAGTTAAAATGTGCTAAGACAGTTGCATCAACTGTTTTGCTGTCAAACTAAACCTGATCAAAATTTTGGATTTAAATTAATTTTAATGTATTTTAGCTAGTATAGACATCCAGACTGGCAATCGTTTATACAACATTTTTGTC